>JAQGBY010001558.1:0-28477 GCA_034698785.1 Mycogona germanica | reverse complement strand
GAAGTTGGAGGGTGCTAGTGTGGTGAGGTGACGATCGATTGAGAAGAGCAACTGGAGGCGATGTTCTCTACGCCGAGATATTTTTAGAAACAATCGATATTTGTATTTTCGAGTTTGATCTTTTTTTTTGGTTGATAAAATTGTAAAACTTCAATAAAAATGGGGGTTGTGCCCGGGACAGACCGGACGATATAACCCAGACGTTCTTCCCATGCTCTGGCGGATTTAAGGAACATGCCTGTATCTGCCTTCATGTAACTATTGTAAAACTTGATTGATCGAGTTCAGTTTATTTTTCGCATTCACGCTTGATAAATGGTCGGGTCAGTCTCTGTAAATGATATTTGTCTTAAGCGTCATTTAAACCGGAGAATTTTGGTCGCATGCGAGAGGATCTTCTCTGGTCGCGTAAACTTCTTGAATTTTTATTTTTTCCGTGGCCGCCTGTACCACGCGAAACAAAAATTAAAAATTTGCGTAGTTCACGCAACCGGAAGAGATCGCCCCGCATGCGACCAAGATGCTCCGGTTAAAATGACGCTTTATATTTGATGGAGGTCACCTCATCAGTGTCAATGTCATGGTGCATTTCAGTTTATTATTCTTAAAACATCGGAGGTACCGGTGAACAAACACATTAGCCTCCGGTGCATTTCAGTAGCTATTCAAAGTTTTTCGAGAATAGGGTGCGTTGTTCTATTTCCTATTTAAAAGAAACCGAGTAGCGCAAAAAGAAGTTGATAATCGTGCCTTTTTTTCGAGGGTATTCGCAATTATAGATCTATGGATGGCGGCGCTCTTCCAATCTATTTCCGGTGATTTCCGGAAACGAGGGGGTTTGGGGGCAAGCCCGGCAAAATGCAAAAGTTTTTAATTTCTTCAAATTCTACTTTATGCTTTTGTTTTGCGAAATAGCTTTGTTTAGAAAGTATTTTTCAACCAGACCAGCTTTGGTTATATGAAAATTAAATCTGAAAAGCAATAAACAGATCTGAACTATGATTTATTGTTTTTTTAATAAATGTATTAAGCATTACTGTATTATTAAACCGCATATACAACACATTACGTGAATCAAAGATCAAAGGTGTTTGAACCAATTTTTGCAGGAGTCGGAATCGTTATTTTTACAAAATTTTGTGTTTGACATTTCAAATAAAAGAATTAAAATATTATACAATAAGTATTCGAAACTCACAACAAGGATCACACATGGATCAATCAATCACACAATTCCCTTTGCAAAGGAAAGATCCAGGGCCAAATATTGATATATGGCTTTTCAAAAGTACCAATAACATTTCTCTCAGATCAGGAGAAATTTTTTTTTATTGTCTTTAGGAATGACCCCTCTGTTATCTCCGCAATTCGAAAGCATCTCGAGAGTGGATGACTTGCGCTTGACCAGCACCTTGCCCGGGGCTTCATTTGACCGCTATGTGTCGCGAAAGGGCGTGGTTCAGAGAGAAAGTTCTCCAAGCTGACATGATCGGAATACTAATTAATGATGGAACCTTTTAGCCAACGAGAAAGACTTCACTTATTGGTCGACAATCTTTTTTAAAAATAGCTACTCTATAGATTAGTACTCGGGTTTTCACTTTCTCAGAACGAAACGCTGCACTGTGCAAATGGGATTTTTGCACGAAACATATTCAAATGTACATGCATTTTCTAATGGTCACAAGTTTAAATAACAAATAAAATACGTGCAATAACAATTAAAATTTAAAAAATTAAAAAATTGGCAAATTTGGTATGCACCGGCAATCTATGTGCAACAAAAAATAACATTGCAGGTTGCAATTCTGCCCACATCAGAAATAATTTAGTGAAGACTTTTTGGAAGGGATAATTCATAAATTTAGTTGGCGATGTTCTTTCTCAGACCTTTGGTCGTCCATTTAAAATAAAGTCATTTGGCGAAACGATTTCAACAAGTCGGTTCAACTAGGCGTGTTACGCAGACAATTATGTTGATTGTTTAAATAATTTGCACAGTGTGTTTTTCCCACTTAACTAAGCGGATATAGCAATAATTCTGTATGTTTATTCTATAAATGTAAATGACTAAACTACGACTAAGTAATGCAGACGTACTCGAAGGTGAAAAACGTGTCAATGTGAAACCAGCATGAGTCCAATTTCAGAATAGTCCAGGTACAGAGGAATTACCTTGAATTAAGGTGCACTTCAACTTGATCATGCGCATGCTCGACGTTGGCCAGTGTCTTTTAAGAGAAACAAACGTTGATTTATTTTGACTAAATGTCTCACAATCTTAATGCGTGGCTGAGTCACTTTATTGGACGGTTTCGACAATTTGCAGGCGTGACTCAATTATTAATAGCGGTAGACAGAAGTTCCAATCAAGAGTTTAACGAGTATGCAAGTGTAATGCTGTCTCGTTGTAACCCGCCTAGTTGCAGCCCTACGATTTCGAGCCCGCCCTTGAACCTGTAAAAAGCATCGTCGGGTGCTCACCCACCACATTTGGACAGCGGCATTGTCTGGTCTCGGAACGAATCTAGCTGCTGGTCAAAAGTATAAAAATCTAAAGTTATTGTGAAGATGAATCTGTGTTATGGATTTTCGCCGCATGTCTATCAGATCTGCATGCAGGTAAAATGAAATACATTTTCCTTAATTTGCAATGTTGTAATAGTTTGATATTTAAACAATTCCCCTAACAATACGAACGAACTCGAAATTGAGATTACTTGCTTGCTTGATTTTATTTCATTGTTGGATGCAGATATTTATAGTCATATTCGGAAATCATCATGGTGTGGACAACATTCCAGAAATGAAAACTAACTTTTCGACTTCCCTGATCTAAATCATCAGTCTGACCGAATAATTACTATTTAATTCCGGTAGAAGGGCCTAATTTTTTTTAAATCATCGCGTATGTCTACTGACGTCGGTTATAATTTTTTTTTAATAAGTTTAGATTTTTAGATTTAGATTTGATTGTCGCCGCGCCGTAACATTATGGTTGTGCATTTATAAAAAAGTTGTGCACTATAAAAAAAGTAATAATAAATTGCCACGACGATGCGATAATCAAATCTAAATCTAATTAACTTACCGATATCAATTTTTGGCCATATTTGTTTGAGATTCTGGTTTTTCAGCAGAACACACATAATGCTCTGTAATACGCAAGTTGCTCAAAGACCGTTCGTTGTGGCATGACATTTAGCGCATCTTATTTAGATTTAGAAAAATTATTGCTATTTAGAAGAAAAAATGCTTATTTTTTTTAAATTGTCAATTGTACGAGTGAAATCATTTTAGGCTGCGTTTCTTGCTTGTCCGTGAACGATGCTATGCTTTGTACGACCCGTCGTAGCGCAGTTGGTTAAGCGACGGACTGTGGCTCGGCGGTCCCGGGTTCGATTCCCGGCGCGGGCTTTGGCTCGGGGTACTGGTGAAAATGTGCCTCTCACATAGTGCATAAGCACCGAGAGGGGTACAGAATCTTCGACTTGTATTATTTCTCTTGTGAATATTGAATTGACTGAAATAATCGATTCTGAAAAGAGTCTTGGGATAATTTGAACCAACCTCGGATAAAAAATTGTGTAATTGTATTAATAACATGGGTTTAGTCAAACTGAGTCGAACCGACTCGTCGTAGCCCAGTTAGTTTAGCGACTGAATGTGGCTCGGCTGTCCCGGGTTTGATTCCCGGCGCGGGTTCTCGAAAATTTCGATCCCGGGGTACTGGTCGCATAGTGCTTAAGCACCATGAGGGGACGTAACGCCTGTAGTGCGGTTGACTACAGTTGAATAAAAAAACAGCATTTTAATAAACGTCTGACTAACCCTTCCACCCCAAATATCTATCCCGCCCCTAATGAGTCCAATCTTTAGAGATAGCAATTAGTGAAAAGTGAGAGACTGGTAAAGATTATTTTTTATCGCGGGTGGCGCATATCTTGAGATAACTGCAGCCATAAAAGGCGCTGGTGACATGGAGCCAATGCGCCGGATCGTGGTTCAGCCGAGCTCCGGCATTGGCTGTTTGCTCGGCATCTGACCACGCCGAACCAATAGAATCATGAATGGAAATGAGCTTGCTCTGTTGCTGCACTTCGCAAAATTTAATTGCTCATGGTTGAAAAACAACGGGCACCATTAAAAAAAAATCGTGCATTCTTGAAGGTTCTTGGGACAGGAGGAATATTTAATTTGACCAATGAACTTCACCTGATTTGTTTCAGAACAGGTCTTTCAGACAGGTTTCTGCGTTATCGGTGTCTATTCTGTCGTGTATTAATAGTTACTCGACTGGTTCAAACTTTTGGAATAAATTCAGCAAGAGTTTCGTCGATTTTGTGGGCAAACAAAACTCTAGGGATTTAGAATTTTTGCGTAAATGGAATACAGAGTTCTGTAATTGTCGAGAAGCTGTTTAGAAAAGGAAATTTTGTTCAAACATTATTCAATGTTTATTATAATGTTCGAGGGAGGAGCCGATGGTCGTATACTTGAATATAAAAAAGACTTTTTAAAGTAGATCTTTTTATATTTAAATTATTCAATGACATAATTGATCTAAATTGACTTATAAAAAAAACTTTTGACAAAGCACTAGCTCAAGTTTTCTGCTGTCAAATAGTGGTGGTGAATAAACGTTTGTGTTCAAATAGTGGAGCTAAATAAAATATTTCAACTCGAACAATGTCTGATAGTAAAATTTCATTCTAGTTGAAATATTTTATTTAGTTCCAAATCTGTCATGGAGTTTAATCAAATAGTGGTGGTTTGAGATCTTTTAAAAAGCGCGCTCTAGTGACGTCATGCGCAGAACCACGTCAAGTGTGAAAACTTTGATACGTATCTGTGAACGACTTTACCATTTGTACCATGATTGCATTTGCTCGCGTTCTGTGCGGGTCGGCCACTCGCGTTAACCGGCATTTCTCTTTTGTTTACGTCCCGAAACAGTTGCTTATCAATCAGACTGCCTTCATCTGGAATCCGCATCCACATCCGAAAAGAATGTACTCCATAATTGAGCGAGGATCGCCAAACACTCTGAACTATCGACTGTTCATTAGTAAGTATGAAGCAATTTTATCGTACACGTTTTGCCAGCTTGTCTGCCAACGACTTTTTAAGGAGTAAAATCTCCAACCCCCCGCATTTACTTCTACAGTCACTAGGCCCAAATAATCGGCGTATTTTCGTATAATCAGAGTTTGTTTGTAATATAATCTGAACAAGTTCACGTTTGCCGCAACTCAAATGTTAACGATAAATAGTTTTCGTTAGTTTGGTTTATGCGTCTGAAGATATAAACGTTGTGACCTCAATTCATTATTGAATTCGTTGGCTTGAACTGTGGCCTGTGAATTAAAAAACTAGGTTTCTTACGTGACCTAAAAAAATGGAAAAATGAATAAAGTAACTATGTTTGCTCGGTCAACTAGTTGATACGTTGTGATATTAATCGAAAATATATTTTTGGCGTGTTCCCAAGATCCCTCACTTAGCAGAACATTGTACCTGTAGCGTTCATACAGATTCTAGATTTAGTACAGTACATGTATGGGTACAGTACAAAGTTTTTACATTTTTACCAACAGTTTCTGAGCATACCATTTTTCACTTCTTGCTCTCATTTAAAATTTGCTTTGATTGAAAAAATGAAAACTGTTGCGAGAACAACATGAAACAATTGAATGTCTGGTTCTTTTGAGGTACGATATACTTTCCTGCAAGCTTGTACATTTTATAGGTCTACTGGCAAATGTATGGCAACAGTTGGTCTCAAATTAGGCACGAATAGAAATGATGTGTTGGCATAAGTATACGAGTACACGTATGTACTCAAAAAATATTCCGTCTGTTGCATGCCACATGTACAGAGTTCCAAAAATTTGTTTAGTGCCTTGAGTTTTATTTGCATATGTGCGCACATTTATGCTGCGAAACATGCCAGCTTATGTCTGAAAGAAAATATTGATTTTGTTTAGCAGTGGCGACTTCGAAATAGTCTGGTCCTTCTGATTATTTTTTTATTTTAAGCTAATCTTTCCACTGAAATTTTAATAATCGACTTCGTGGCGACTTCGAAATAGTCTGGTCCTTCTGATTATTTTTTTATTTTAAGCTAATCTTTCCACTGAAATTTTAATAATTCAAAATGAATTTCGATTATGTCTAGCCGGACATCATTTTTATACACTGTACCAAAATACATCTAGCAATAATGCACCGAATGTTTTGAATAAGTAGGCAAAAAGTGAAATACAGCTTCTTTCTTAATTTAAATAATATACTATCTGATGTTACTTGCCACGTTTAGTGTTGTGCATATCTAATGGCAATGAATTTAGATATACTTATTCTACCTCCGTATCTACGAGTATGCTCCCATCCTTGGTTATCAGTTATTTATGACACATTTTCCTTGCTTTCTGTCATGCAGGATCAATAATCCACTTAGTGGAAGCATGATGATTAAATGTAGACTACCTCATAACAAGTTGTGTTTTGAAAGGGGCCCGTCCTGTCCATTGCGTGCCACGAAAAATAGATTTTTTACCATATAATTATACTTGGGGAAATTCCTCGTTCCTTGTAGTCTTTGGGATCGTTAGATAAAATCGACTGGTATCCAACGCGCTGGTTCTTACCAGCGCGTTGGATACCAGTCGATTATAGTCAATTGGATATAGTCGTGCTACACCGAGTATATATGACCAGTATCCTGGTAACCAAGAATGCATAAACTGTAAGAGATCAAACTTATCAAACCTAATTTTTCTAGCAACTTTGAAGTCGTTTTAATTTTAGTTTCAGATTTTTTAACCACATTTCCAATAATTATCGGCACTAACTAATCTGCTCCTTTCCTAACCGAACTGCGATATTGTTATGAGATCGAGCATATTAAACATCTTGTGTGTTTTGTACCCTTGTGTTACAAATGTGCCCCTCGCCATAGTGCCTAAGCACCAAGAGGGGTACAGAAAATCCTGTAGTGCAGTGACTACAGTGACTTCAAACAAAAAACAAACTGTAGATTTTTTGTCAAGAGAGGCTGAATGTTGAGAATATACAGTAGGTTTTTTTTGGCATTTATGTATTAGTCTTAAAGTTTATGTTTGATTATTATCGATGAATTGTCATGTTTCAGGAAGCGATTGCTTGTCGTATCATGCACACTTAGCCTAAATCAATAAGCTTGTAAAAATGATAGTATTTTGGTGACCTTGATTGTGATGCTGTCATGTTTTCAGATTTTGACCTTTGCTTTATCTTGCATTGGTGTTCAATCACTATTGCCAGACACGTGGCTGACTGGTTGAACGATAACGATTAAAAATGGCGCACGCGTTTGACAGAAGTTTAAACATGGATTCAGTCGTAAATTTATTCTGAAAATTATTTTACGATTAGCAGTCAAGATGCCAGGAAATGAAATAGTTCCAAGTATTAATTCAAAGGTTCTCTGAATAGCACCCTCGATTATATTCTTGATCGGTTCGACCTTCGGGGCTTTTGTCCTTTGTAGCCATGCGTAGTTGCAAACGCGTGAAATGGAATCTCACATGTTGTCATATGATACCTGAAAAAATAATATATTCGTCGAGTAAAAAAGCGTAACTCTCAGTAAAATTGTTGCCAGAAATTATTTCTGGTCTGGTGTACAATTTAAAAAAAACTTCATTATGCAGGTTTATTAAAAAAAAAAATATTTCATTTTAATGGTAGTTGTATAGTGTTAGTGTAGTTCTTTCTAGATGAATTTCTAAAAATGTAAAATTGTATTTCCTGATGGCAGTTTAGTCTTTCAAATTTAGAAATTTATTTTATTTTTCTAATTTTTTTCATGTTTTAGGTGACGGAAGTGGACCAATTTCTCCCTTCCATGACATTCCCCTGTTCGCCAATGCAACAGACAAGATTTTCAATATGGTGGTGGAAATTCCACGATGGACCAACGCAAAAATGGAAGTACGTGATCTTTTATAATGGGGCCACACAGCCTCGGTAAATACCAGTACGGTACACCCATTGTCTCAACAATGTGTTAAATCGAAAGAATCTTAATATTAGTCGATGCTCACCGTGGTTTATTTGGATGCCGTCTCAGATTAACAAGGAAGAGCCCCTGAATCCCCTGAAGCAAGACATCAAGAAGGAGAAACTGCGTTTCGTCCACAACGTGTTCCCCCACCATGGCTACATCTGGAACTACGGCGCCCTCCCTCAAGTACTAGTCGCGGCAACCAACTTTAAAGCATCGTCGGCAATTTTCTTTTTGTTCGCAAGTAATTCTCAAACGTTCTCTTTTTCCAGACCTGGGAGAATCCTCAAAATCTCGACGAGTCTACGGGAACCAAGGGAGATAACGATCCCATAGACGTTCTCGAGATTGGATTCAAGGTAATTTTTTACCCGCAATGTGAAAATAAAATTGAATTATTGTGTTGATTTAGTAAATACTGTACGATAGAACTGAGTGGCGAACAAAAAAATATGCTGGTCATGTGTGTGTGATGAATTATTTCTGGATTTCGCTACCCCATTTATTTACGGTTGTCCTTGATCATTATTTTATCATTACACTCATGTTATGACCGCAGTGTTTTGACAACACAAATGTGGTGATTTTTACGCTTGAAACGAAATTTTATTTTATCTTCAAAGGTGGCCAAGCGTGGCGAAGTTAAACAGGTTAAGGTGCTGGGTGTCATGGGATTAATTGACGAAGGTATTATACATGGTTGATATTGTGAATCGCACAAAAACAATTTTCTAGGCAGAATTGTTTTGTGTGACGTGTATATTTCATGTATTAATGGATTTCTTAAAGGTGAAACAGACTGGAAGATTATCTCGATTGACGTCAAAGATCCTATGGCGGCAAAAGTGAATGGTTCGTAAATTTCAATGAGAACTTAATGTTATTGCGAAGATTTCAATTGCATTAAATTGCTTGTCTGCCTAATTTCAGATATCAAAGATGTTGAAGATTATTATCCAGGTCTTTTAAAAGTAGGATTTTTATCTTTTAATGCCTTGGCTCTATATATATATTTTTTTCAAATTAATTTTCTAACTAATTGCACTTTGTATAATTTCTTTTTTACAGGCAACTCATGAATGGTTCAAAATTTATAAAATCCCAGATGGTAAACCACCTAACCAATTCGCCTTCAATGGAGAAGCAAAGAATAGGGTATGTTGTGTGAAAACTGTTGGCGAAAAAAAAATAGGAAATTTATAACTAATAGTCCTGACGAGTAGGGCTTCATCAATTATTAATCATCCTTTGAGGATATCGCAAAATATCTCGTCAACCAGAATGAATGTGCTACATTGTTAGTTTAACCTTAACCAAACAAAATAAGTCGTCTGAATTTTAAAGTCTTGGTCGTCATCAACATTTTTAGGACTTTGCGCTACATCTTATCGACGAAACTCATAAAGCGTGGGAAGGATTAATGAAGCACCCAGAAGTAACGGAGATTGAGAGGTTGACTTATTTTCAATAATCCGAATTGTTATGATTTGTACAAATTTGGTTTTGGTTTTTTTTCGAAAATTTGGTTTCGCAGTTGTTGTATGAGGCTCTTTCAAAAAGATAAAATTATTTTATTCTCGTTTCACTCTATAGAACACACTTGGCTGAACTGAACTCGACTCACAAGATCAGTCGTGACAAAGCTAAGGAAATTGTGAGCAAAACTTCGGAACCAGGACCAGCGGCTCCGCTGGAACCAAGCAGTAAGATCATTGGATGAGAAGTCTCACGTTTGCCTTCGTTTCAGAATATACATCTCATTAGTCATTTCCGAGTAATTCTGTATATCGGGATGAGAGTAATATTTTTTTTTGTTGCTTTTTCAGTCGACAAATGGTACTACGTTCAGCTAAAGTAAACAAAGATGACACAGGAATGACATTGTGTTGAAAAGTTCACGAATGTGTGTGTGCACAGAAAAGAACTCAATCTTACGGCAATTCACTATATTTTGTTTTGAGTGAAGTTATTTATGGGGGATGCCATCAACCTCTGATGCACACCCGTTAAAAACGGGTTTTTTGTTAGCATGAACTGTTAACCGTTTTAGCAAAACGATCAAAACTAATATTTCCACCAATTGATGTAAAAAATAGTTGAAATAAACAGCCAATGGTCACCACTCACATGTATGACTTCGTGAAAATATTGAAACTTATTTCCTAGCGAATGTTGAGCCAACTAAATAAAAATGTATTAAAACTGATTTATTCGTTCATGAATTGGTCTTCAGAAGTAAATATTTAATTGAACTCTAAAAATATTAAGACATTTTGGAAAAAATATAGGAAACATCAATGTATCTTCGAAAGATATTGTCAAAATTTGGTGGGCATCATCCTAATTCGAAACTTCACATAAAAAACTTCTCATTATCTATATTGTCCAGCGAATCTTTGATGCGGCCCTCCTTCTCTTCTCCGTCCATAATTAGATGATGTCCCCCCTCTGAAACTGCTGTTGTTCCAATTCCGGTCGTATGAGGATTCCATCGCAGCTAACGATAAAAAAATGTTATCTATGAAAAATAGATGAATAATCTATACAAGGCATTTCGCAAACTTTAATGCAAATTAAATATATCTATAATTAGTTTTCATAATAAGCTGCGTTCCCTGAATTATTTCAAAATAAAACTTGACATGAACGAATTAAACAACTGACCATTTTTTCCGTGTTGGGTATATGCCAGGCCATTCGCTGCCGCAAATGTCTCCGATATTGCGGGACTATTTGGCATAATTTGTTCCATCATTCTTCGTTCCGTGCACTCCTGTATGATAATAGTATTGACATTATTGGGCGCTGAGCTTTATCTTTAGGTGGCGCAAATTTTGTTAATTGGCAGGTGACAGCAGATTGCAATTGTCGCCGCTAGTGGCACTTGTTCGGCCAAATCCCGATTCACCGTTAGGATCGCTGGAAAGACAAGCCTAGGCTGCATAAGTAGGAATCTTTAACCTGTTCCGACATCGTATAGAAACGGGCGACGATTTTACTTTCATTCCGAAAGACGCACAGCCTTAGCCGAGAATTGAACCAGCGCTCTATTGCTGAACTTATTAACCCGAAGTGCTACCACTACTCTACTCGGCACCTCCAATTCATAAGAGAACACACGTGAAATAAGGGGGGCAGCACTTACGTGTCCGTAGTGCCCCTGGCCTGCACAGTTGAAACAAGATCTGCTTGCACGGGGTTTCAATTGGACAAGTTTCTTATGTTGGCCTTTATTCGTCTTATGGAAGAAAAAGAGGGTTAGCAAGAAATTAAAGGGCAATTGGGTTCGGTTCGTTAAAACTTCGTAAATTGATAATTCCATCGTATTCTCTCAATAACCAAAAAAAATTTATAATTGTAAAATGATTTAACAGTTCGACATACCGAAGCGTGAAAAACCCTCCAGGTGTCTGGGCATTGCTGCAAAAAAAGAAAAAACGAATGACTACCGCATAGAAACGAACCATCATAATATGCACTTATCACTTCTCAGCGTGTTTTACACATGCAGTAAACAATGCCTAAATTCTATTTTTTTTAAACAGTAATTTTTACGCAAAACAACCTAATTGTTGTGATTTTGCATTCATATAATCATAACTGTCTGCCCATTATAAATTGGATTTTTTAGGACAAACAGCCCTTCGCTGTTATCTAGGACAGAGAGTCAGTCTTCGGATCGTGGGTTCAACCCCTAAGCGCGAACCACAGAGGACAATTATAGAAGAAAGCGGCAACACAGGTAGGCAAATGAGAAAAATATACACATCGGGAGAGTAAAACTTCATCAACAACTAACAAAACTTTGGAGGCAGTAGTCAGCTCTTACAGTTTCGCGATGTCCCAGACGGTGGCAGAGCCTACAGGACACACCGACTCGGCAGATATTGGTGTCGTGGTCTTTTGATCCACACACGAAGCACCTGTAATTGGGGCATCTGGACGCCTGGTGTCTCTCTTCGCCGCACATAGTACATGGACTGACCTTCTGCAAGGTAAGATAGTTGGTGTAATGAACACTCGATTAAGTCAAACACTGTGCTGTGCTCAAAAGCTGTACAAATTCTACAAAAAAATCGTTTTTTTTTTAATTCACTGAAGTGGAACACAACAGGTAGATTCTGTGTCAGTGCTTAGGCACTATGTGAGAGGCACATACTCTTATTCTATATTTTCGTTCATTAGTGTTGCAGGTGTTTTTATTCCGTGCACGACAATCCCATTTTTAGAAAATTCTTAGATTCAATTAACAGAGGATTGGCGAAGATTCGTTTTTGGCCCACAACATTACCGTTGGAAGGGGACACGCTCTGGCCATGTGTCCGGGCATCCTACAGTTGTGACATTCAAACTGTTTGCTGCGAGAGCGATTGGAGTAGTAGCGCATTCTTCTGTCGTTAACATCCTTTAAATCGGTGTCCAAAATTTTCCAATCTGAAATTGAACATGTGGAGAATATCAAGATTCAGAACAATTGGTATCGGCAGGATTAGGATTGATTCTTTAACAATTTCCAAAATGTCCAAAGACAAAACTTTTTAAAAAAAGTTATTTTAGAGCACATATTTTTTAAATTGATATTAAACCTCATATCAACATATAATTAAGACACAAATTCTTAAAGCAAAATAGCAGCTTTTCGAAATTTTAAAGAAATGATCGAAATTGAAAATAGGAAAACAATAACCACCACCACCGGTAACAGTCGCACCCACCTAAGTAATTCATTTGGTAACGCGAGTATACAAACGTGCACTCGATACAGTCACACGCAACTCACCGTTTCGATTTAGCGGCAGGTGACCAACCACACACACATCGGATTCGTCCGACGACCCCACCACATCCTCGTCAGACGACAGGAGCATCACGTCGGACAGTTTGCCATGTACTCCTACCATCGATGTATGAAACGAAGTGGGTATTATAGTCTTCGGAATGGAGCGAGCTCCTTTTGTCTCCTCCTCCTCTTCCGAAGACAGACAATCGATAACAGAGTCGGTAACTAAAAAATTATTGAGCATCCGTATACGCTTGTTGGGGTTCCTCTTTGCGGGACTCTCACTGAGACGTCGCTTCTTGCGAACGGCATTTACCTCCTCCTCCTCCGAAGACACTACTTCGACAACGGAGTCAGACTGCGAACTGCTGCTGCTGAATACACGAATACGTCGTTTTTTGGGTGGAACGCGCGAATCATCCTCCGCGAAGCGACTGCCAGTCGCTGATGTCGACGCCTCCATCTTGAAGGAATTATTATTCTTCATTTGAACAGAGTTGCGCTCCTTCACAGCCTTGGCCAATTCCAAGACACCTCCCTCGGTCAATTTTCGTACGACCGACTCACTGCCCTCCGTTTGTTCCCCAGCCTTTTTCGACTTTTTCTTCTTGTCTTTCTTGAGTGGTTTCTTACCAGTTAACTCGTTTTTTTCTCGTTCACCCGATTTATTCGGGGACTCTTTTTGCTTCTTCGTGTCTGTATCCAGTTCTCCCTTGACTTTCTGCTTCCGACTCGCCATTTTGGTTTTCTTCTTCAATGCCTCATTCTCCGCCTTGATTTTCCGCATCCGATTTTTCTTAGACTTTTTGCTCTCCTTTGAGCTGAAACCCAACTTGGTTCGAGCTTTCTTCAGCAAATTCTCGAGACGAACTGTTATCGACACCGATTTGTTTTCGTCAATGGCAGACACCTGCAATTAATGACATAAAATAAATGTACAAGTTGCACCAAATGGAAATAATACTTCTTGGTTTGAGCTGCTCATATTTTTTAATACAAACGTAAATTGGTAAAAGTACGAATAACAGGCACCAGAAAAATCCTGGCTGGACAGCATTTGGATTCACTTTATAGCTTATAACTGAAAGTGAATTCAGATCTCAAAAGGCATACATGCACTAGTCTGTAGGACGTCTGTGCGGTGAGAGAGTAGTTAACACCTTACCACATTCACGTCTGGTAAGGTTGGACAGGCGTCACCGGCAGAGTAGTGGGTCACCCGAATCTGGTTGACGCAAACTTCCACGTCCTCGGCAATTTGCTGCTCGTGATGGATCTGCGAGTACAACCTGGCCTCCAAATCGCTGTCTATCTCACCGTCACTCACATACGAGCGATGATCGTCGTCGCTGTCGCCGTGGCAGTTCTCGCCGAACTCCATAGCGGCATCGATGATGGGTGTGTTGCTTCTTTCCTTGTCGAATCACCTGGACATTAATAAAATTTGAACTGAGGCCGTTTTTTCGTTGGCATCTCTACACGAGACAAGACATGTTGCTTTAAGCGTAGCCCTACGCCAGACCGCATGGCCTTGCAATGGCCTCATGCTCACCTTTTTATTTGTAATTTAGTAAGGCGCGGACCTAGCTGTTGCGATTGCTGCTAATTTGGCACTTTGCTTTCGATGAAATCTGGCAAATGGGTTATCGGTTATTCATATCAAGAGCTATTTGTGTACCTGAAGCTACAAAGAACTACGCCAAGTGATTTTTTAGATCACATTGCAAGTACGGGCCCTAGCCGCCCTAGTACAATATTGCTGAAGTTGTAGTGATGCGCGATATTGATTTATGCTGAAAAGTATCGAGTGCTTTTTGTAATTGTCACGAATAGCTACCAGGTGGCGCCAGAAACACCGCTGGCCAAAGTGAAGGTGCTTGACGATGACGTCAGAAGGGATCTCGCAACTAGTAGTTCACTGCTAGTGAATGGACTAGAGTTGGGCGATTGTCGACTCACTCACACCATATAAATAAGCAGTTTGGGATGATTCCGCCATTAAAGGCAACCTGGATTTATAATATGACGCTTGCACATGTTATCATAATGCATAAATTACGTGGTAAAACACGAAAACCACGTTGAAGGCGTGCTCATCGGTAATAATATCGATATCATATCGATAGTTATATAACTATTCCCCATCACCATTGGTGAATCATAATTAAAAATGGCGTCGCTCGAGAGGTGGAAGAGCTCCTGTCTTGTCGTATTTGCCCTAATCGGAACGAATCTTGCGTTAAAATCGTTGAATGCCGACGCGACTCTAACGAAACATGTTGACCCCTTCTTTCCGATCAGTCTCAACTGCCCGCTCATCGGGAAGCCGGAGCTAGCTGCCTTCAAAAGTAGCGCCAACGAGGTGTGTCTGAGTTCCATCACTGGATCGAGCCTCTTCTGCGATACGTTACTGAATTTGACGCGACGCTTGTGCGAGCTGGACGTGGGCCGCGACGGCACGGTAGAGATCTTCGCCGACACCTTCAAGAATGTGTCCCTGCCTCAGCAAGACCTGTGTGCACTGGTGGTCGCCTTGCCCCCAGACAACCGCACCCCTCTGGTCGATGCGGTGCGGACGGTGGTGGTCGGAACCGACCCCTCCCTGGCGAACGTGACCTGCGCCCGTCAGTGCAACGGCACCGCGCAGGTCCTTTGCAACTTCATGCTGCTTGCCACGCGCATTCTGAAACATAGTAAGTATGCTTGCGCTGTGGATTCATATTCTAAATTATTTGCGAATCGTTGTACGTGGCAGATTCCGTGTTCATACACGACGAGCTAGGCTAGTTTGTATCTTAACCGAATAAGGAAGTAGTGCACAAGTACGCCCCCGCACTGTCTCGAACGCTGATTCGTTGGCTTTAGAAATTCATCAAAAAGTTCAGATGTACTGTCATTTGTATATACGAGGCAAACATGTTCACCTAAGAACATCTTGGTCGGTTGCTAATATTTTTTACCCGGCTACATACAAAGACCTCGAAAGTTTCCTTTTGATGAATAACAAATGAATAAACGTTCGTATACATTGTTATCCCGCCTTCTTCTAACAGCCCAGCTATAAAAAAAATGCACCAGAAGGGTCGTGGATCCGAATCCGACATTTAAGAATGTGTTAGGGTTATGTAGTAAGCATCGTTGTAGGCTTTACTGCGTAAATAATTGTTTGAAGTGGCATATGGCTATTTTCCTCGTTCAAAGCTGGCTACAGCAATGTTAAAATTGCATAAAGTTAATATTTAGTCAAACTAAGCCTCAACAACCTCATCTATAGACACTAATTATTTTTTTAACAGTTTTTGTCAACAAATTATTACCGTTGGAAGTCTTTGTTGCCAAGATGATAGCTTGCGAGTTATCTTATCGCACTGATTCAACAAAGTAATAATTTTGACAACACAAGTAGTGTGTGTGTTGCTATTTATATTTCCTCAACACTATCGTAGGCAGCTCCTAATCATATGCATATGACACCAATGCATTTTTCCATTCGTATTTTCCATTTCTAGCCAACGAAAACGTTATTCTTAGCCCTAATATCGGTGGAAACATCTCCGCGATCACCACCACCACCTCCACCAAGATCGTGTCTACGATAGGTAACGCCACCGGCGTCCAGCCGTCCAAAGTGGACTCAAGAAACCGGACGTCGACCACCACCACCACAAAGGAGGTTGTTGTCCCGGCCGTGCAGGGCACCGGACTCGCCAACCCTTCCGACAACGTCGCACTCGGTTCTGCTGCGGTCGTCCCCGACCCCGATTCTGCTACTGCCCATTCGCGACATTCGATTGACCTCGCGGTGACCAAGGTGACGTCATCAGCTACTGTGTCCGACACTAATAAGCCCAAGTCGCCTGTCTCTGTTGCGATCGGAACCGACTCCGATAAGGAAGTCCAGTCCGAATCTACCGTCGTCGCCGGCGGTCGCCGCAAGTCATCCACCACCTCCCGGACACCACCAGCAACATCCGCCGATTCAGCAGGCGCCGCACCAGTACCATCAGACCCATTCGACGACTTTCCGAACACGGGCGACGAGATCGTGAAGGACAGCGGTCAGGCGGCGGCCACCGTCAGGTACCCACCCGGTGCTGACTTTGAAGTGGATGGTCCCGGCGATACAGGTAAAAAATCGCCGCGCCTCCTACTGCACCTGTCGTTTGTTTATGGTATCGGTTTAGGGAAACGCACTCGTTGTAGTTTGCTAGATGGTCGATTAATTTTACCGCTGAATTGATGGAAAACTAATTGGCGGACGCCACAAATAATAAATATATATTTCTGAAATAAGCAAAGATGTTGGAAACTATCTGGAATTCAGAATTGGTAGATTCGGAACAGTTTTTCTCTTTTTCAAGTGTATTCTTCTAACTGTGAATTGTTGTATTTGAGGAACATTTGAGAAGAAGGTTTTTTTGCGAAGACATTATCGATTCCCATTGTTTGTTAACGATGTTTTCATAGCATTTTACGTTCTTTCTGTCCTTGAGTTTCTATAGATTAACAACTTCATTGAACAATGCGATTCAAATTGGTTAAATAATTGTTTCAATTTAAGTAATGAATTAATATATACTTTAGATAAAATTACTTGCTGTATTATTATATTAGATGATTATGGTAAGCTATTTTCTATATGAAATATTGATTGGCCTGACACGTTGTAATAATGGGCCAATTGCGCGTTCGGCTCACCAATTGAGGGCAATGTATTGCGTCTGGTATTGATGACAAAGTATGGGTTGTATTATCTTGGGTATGTTTAGCCTGAAAGTTGCTGGTGCAGTTGGCTACAGGTCTCATTACATATCTACGTAGTGTGCAGTAAGCGCAGCATGCACTAAATTGTTCTCGTAGCTTTTGGCTGCCTGGCTAACGGGACGAACCTAAATGACAGGTGTCCGTTTGAGCAACCTATAATTTTGGCGTTGCCGACTGCGGCAGTCGCTGGTTGTTTGATTGGCTTTTAGTCTAGTTGCCGATGCTTTATTTGCATGTCGTCTAAGTCTAAGGTGCAACGTATGCCGTAACAAACTTAGCATTTTTCGATCTCTCTTCGATTAGGTTGAACATTAAGGACCTACAATTACTCGCATGTTAGCCAAGTGCAGTATATGTACTTCCAATATGCGAATATTGTTTTCTGAAGCAATATTTCTTCACCCCACCTTTTCGGAGTTTTATATTTGTTATTCTTCCAAATATCTACAATATTCTAGTTTAGCAAATTCGACATTACCTGTCCGAATATTACCTGTCCAGCTTTATTTTTTATTACTAATCCAACTCCCTCTCCCTCAACCGTGCCAAAATGGAGGGAGGGCCTGACCAATGTAATTTGGCCAATCGACATATGAGTACCATTCAGCAAACCTTTGCCAAATGTTTTCTCAAGGTCTACGATGGCTTTTACGGTCACTGACTGCATTTCTCAGTCGCTCTCCAATATCAATTTCTGGGCTTTAATAAAACGTACCATTTGTGCCAAGTGGCCGTATCGTTTCGATATTTGTTGGCCAAGAGTGCAACATTCTGAGCTGTTAAAAACGTATACCGGAGCCAAGTGCTGATGTCATCTTTTTGTCATTATTTGACAAAATTGTACAAATTGCTGATACCCTGCACTCCTCCTGCAGACAATACGTGATTTGTCACGTCAGGCAAAGCCACTCTTAACGCTTTAAATTACATTGAACGGAGAGATTGATATTGCTTGCCGAGTTTCAGAGATCCAGAATTTGTTTCTTGCAGCACACCTGCTCAAACCAATCCAACCGGAAAGCGCAGATACCATGTCACTGTACTATTATATTATATCTTGAGATCTGTGCATTTGCTCGGTTAGTCTTTAATCTCATTTTGTTCCTTTACCTTCATTCCGACTTCGACGAAAGCTGTCATACTGCCACTATCTTTCAAACGATTATAATTGATGACTCGTTTGTCGGTTGTTTGATCAGATGAAAAAGCTGTGTTTGTAATATCGATCATTTGATATGGTATACGACGTTCGCTTCGTTCCCTGAATGTAGCGGGGGGACTACAGGTGCGAGTTTATCTAATGGACCAGACGCGGTCATAGCATAGTATCTGTAATTTCCAACTCAGTGCGATTCAACACCAAACAAATACAATATATAACATTCACGCGCACACAAGATGGTTGCGGTTGTGTTTGAAAAGTACGACCCTTTTCCCAGTTTTTGCAATGTCCGTTGTTCACCATTTTGTAATACACTTGCACTGTCGATGTCTTAAGCGCACGTTCTCTTTTGGCACCCTCTTCCTTCAGGCAACAACATCCCTCTGCAAAACGAAGATGATTATGGCGAAGGTGAGTTGAGACCGGTTTCTTTTACCGGGTTGCACGCCTTTTTCACTTCTGAGAAGTGAGAT
Source organism: Mycogona germanica (assembly GCA_034698785.1). Classification (NCBI taxonomy): domain Eukaryota; kingdom Metazoa; phylum Arthropoda; class Diplopoda; order Chordeumatida; family Chordeumatidae; genus Mycogona; species Mycogona germanica. The sequence continues at coordinate 9,251 of JAQGBY010001558.1, read as the reverse complement.
TACGCTTGTTTGCATTGTTTAAGAGCATCTACAATTGATAAATTTATAACTTTTTCTAGTATACTTTCATTTCTCTGTCCGCGACAAATAAAAAAGTTTAATTTTAAAAAATTGTTTTAATTTTGTACCGATTAAAAATTGATTTTCCATTTATTGGCATTACCAATTTACGAGCATCGGTTCTTACTGCTATTTTTTATTCATCGGCTATTTTTCTTTACAACACAGAACAACCTCCGTTGGTGGACAAAGTACCCAGCGAGATCAACGAAACACCTGCTAAAAGCATTCCGCAGAAGCACGGCACTTTCAGTATCGCCTATCCGGATGGAAGTGGCAGCGGATTTTTGCCAGTCTTCTTCATGTTCATCATTCTCTCCATCTCGCTCTACTTCGTCTACCACTATCGGAATAAGGTTGCTAATTTTCGTTGAATCGTTGAACGATCTAATTGGAAAATTTTATTCACCCAGCTAAATTCAGCAACTTTCTTTATTCAACAAAGCCTACTTGTTCATATTTCCTTCACTCAGTTTTTAAATAAAATGTAGGTCATATGGTACTCGAAAATATGTGTAAAATGGACTATGATGATAATTATAATTATACATCACAAATTTAGTTTGAAATGTTTTCAAGTATAATTGAAGCGCTTGCTAATTACAGTATTTTCCGCTGTTGTATCTTGTCAGATCATGGGTCTGCTATTGGAGGGACGTTCAGAGAGGCGCCGCCGACCCAATACCAACCAGTACCGTAGACTGAGCAACAAGTTGGAGGATGTACTACCGGTGGACGCCGAATCCGGTACCAGCAAACGGGTGGCTAATGTCATATATTAGCAAACGTGTGTGTCAAGGCAAGACTTAGTGTTTCGGACAAACTTGACTAGTCAAGTTCTTTTGATATACTGGTATACCATAATTGCAATGTGAAGACAGTATGCTTAAAGATAATTTTATTAAAATCTTTAATCTGGTTTCGGGTGTTTACAGAAATTCTATATACTTTTTTATAGCACTTTATAGCTATGCTTTCTTAATATTATTTGAAAGTCGTATTGTTTATTGACTGCTTTCTATTTTATAGGTTGTAATTGTTAAGCTTCAACGCCTACAACTACCGAATTGGCCTGCAGCCGAAGCAAGAGAAGAGAAGCAGTTGTGAAAATTAAAAAAAATATTTGTAGTATATTGTATAAAATCTGCTGACCTTGTGCTGTACCTTCAACCGGAACTACGAGCACAGGTGTCGAAAAGGGGTGTGGGGCGAGGGGTATCGCAAGTTGGCACAATGGCTAGATGGCCTCACGACAAATATGATCGTTACGGACAAAATGTCTCGCGTGGCGTACGTATGAAAAAATACTACATGTTTGGGTGGCGGAGATAATAAGAGATTTTCGTTATGTTAAAGCAAAATTTGTGCATTGGAGCATATTTTCTGAAACTTATTGTTTCATTTGGTCAATTTCTAAAATGACTGGTACGTTTGAGAGGGTTTTCAGCGAAATGTTCCACCATGCAAACGTCCTTAAATTACGAAAGATTTATTTTGATGGGATTCGTTTGTCCTAGCCGTCGCCAAACCACTGTTGTCAAGCTGTGTTGTTGCACAAGGATGTTTCTAGCTTCTAGCACGCTCTATAAATATGTATATTGGAAGATATATTCCAGATTGTTTGGATGATTTTTCGTTGGCGTTATCAGCTACCCTCTCTTTGTTTTTCACCAGTCCCCGGATCCAGATTTCCTATTAATTATTCGCCGGGGCAAAACCACACGAACTTCGTAACAATGCACATGTTTTTTTGGGTTTTTTTTGTTGATCGTGTGAATCTTTCTTGGAGTGCGGTTGACCAACTTGATGTGTAGTGTAACTTATATTTACGAACACAGCCCACCTGGAGAAACTAATGTAAATTTTATTCAAAATTTTACATGACTTGAGAAAATCTTTACATGTTTGAATTGGTTTTTTTTAAAACTTCCTTTCCATTAAAAGCACAAGAGTAGCAATTTTTGGACCGCATTGTCTTGATGAATATTTGTTTTCGCTTTTGTAGAAGTGGTCGACGAAACATGTAGACAGACGACCGAACATATAAAATGATCGCCCAACCGCGACCAAAATTGAAACTGCTATTTGATTTCCTTGTTCTTTTGTGTGGTTCCTGCTTTTCTAAGGTAGGCTACACGTAGTGTCGTTTAATTTATTTTTTGAACTAGTTTTGATAAAATTTTCCCATCTCCTCTATCGATATTTGATTGTTTCCTCCATTCGCATTTATATTTACTATTATTTGTATGGTGCTAAATTGTGTAAGTTTGAAGTTTTTTCAGCTACTTTCTCTCAAAATTCAGTGCTTGAGGATTTAGTTTTGTTGACTCGATGCTTGGCAAACAGACACGCCTGTTAGGTAAACAATTATTAGTAAATTGTGGCAGGTCGTGTGCAAGCTTGCAACACAATGTCGTTCAGAATATCTAGCAAGTATGGCTGGACCAAGTAGACTAGGGCTTAAACGTTATTTCTATTGAAATGGGCATTGCTTTAACAGCCGTTATTACTACTCATTTGATTGACCGATTAAATGTGCACATCAAATAATAGTCGATGTTTCATTTGTGTTTACGTGGGAGTTGTAGTTGGGTTTTGCCGTGGTCGTTGGTTTCAAATGATTTTTCACCAATTTTGTAAAAAAAAAAGATTTTTTAAATACACCTAGTGTAGTGTTACTGCATTCAATTTGTAACTTGTATTTAATCAGAGTTTTATAATACCACTTAAATTGTTCCTGTTACCTGGAATTGCTATTAAAATAAGCTGGAATATATTATACATGTTTAGAGTCGGATGATCTACGCGTTCAACATGTGTTCATGGCACTATGCGAGGAGCATGTGCGTCCAGTACCCCGGGATCGAATAATCGAGAACCCACGCCAGGAATCGAACCCGGAACCGCCGAGCCACAGTCAGTCACCATACCGACTGGGCTACGACGAGTCGTACTAATGATTTATTAGAGGTGTTACGTTAAGGAAACAAAAAATCTGGATAACAACTACAATCAATATGTACCCACAAGCAGCGGGGTACGAATATATCACGTATTCACATAGCGTTTACTTTTTTAGTCTTTAATGTTTATAAAATCTGGTAATTACATAATAATGGTACATGTTAATGCAGAAGCAGTGTTGAAAAACATTAAAGAAATATGTCAATAATAATCAACCTTACTCATTTGTGGAAGGAAGGAAATGTTATCAATGATATCACATTCTGTTGTCCTCGTTAAATCTGGTCGATTAAAGTGTCTAATCTGGGTCTCGCTTTCGGCTTTGGGTTCAGCATGTTGTAAGCCAGGGAGATTAAGTGTTCGGGAATTTCATGATCTGTCGGCAGGATCTGATCGGGCGTCCAGTCCACAAAATCTTCATTCGGCGTGTACATCTCAACGAAGATTACGCCCAAACTGAAAACATCGGCCTTGTAGGTGAACTCGTCATCGTCATCAACCTCGGGAGCCCGGTACGGCGCCTGTCCGATCAGCATATAACCGTTCAGGAAGACGCCGAAATCTGACAGCTTGACCGTGTTACCGACGAGCAGGACGTTGTCGGGGTTCAGATTTCCGTACAGAATATCGTTGTCGTGTAGGTAATCGAGTCCGTCCAAGATCTGGCGAAACTTGTGTCTATTGAAACCGTTGTTGACTGAGGATCGGTTGTATAGCATATATTCCAGAGAGCAACTGCACAATTCTGTTAAAATGGCCATTGCAGGACACGAGACCGAGCTCGAGTAGGGGATCTCGAAAATACTGTTGTAGCGACGATCGATGCGGAAGCTCCCGTAGATAGTGACAATGTTTTCGTGATCAATTCGTATATTTTGTTCCTCTGATTCGTATCTGTATTTGGCTGGCATAATCTTCAGAGCGTACTGATCTTCGTCGTCTTCGTCGTCCGCATCTTCCACTCTGTAGACTTCTCCGAAGCTACCCCGTCCCAAAAACTCGATGTTAGCATATAGGGCCATCTCTGCGAATGTGTAAGGCAAAAAAGGGAGTGAATTTTTTTTTACTATCTTTACTATTTTTTCAATTAACTGTAGTCAACCGCACTATGCTTACGTTTACGTTTATTATGCACAATGCATGGTGCTTAAGCACTATGCGAGGGTCACGTCCAGTACCCCGGGATCGAAATTTTCAAGAGCCCGGGCCGTTGCTATTGCCATTTTAAAGTTTCGATAGTATAATTTTCCAAGCAAATATACTGTTTAAGGTTTCTCGCATTGCTTCTAACTGCATCTTTTTCAATTACATCATTTGCAACCAATGAATTTTGAAATTTTGAATTAAAAAGATGAACGAAGTAAATCGCGCCTCACAATTTGTTTGCCACAGTGGTTCTTGTATATGCAGATAGAATATTCTTGTATGCGCAGCTAACCCGAGAGAACGCTAAATGCGCTGAAATACAGTTTGGTCTCATGCATATCCATGAATCGCAGTTCAAACAAAAATTGAACACTCTGTTTTCGGTACTAAATCACAAATGAGTCACCACCAGTCGCCGATTACTCCAAATGGTCGCCATTGCGCAAGTCGGGATTTTCCCCTACTAGCGTCCCTGGCTCCAAGGCCGTGCTGAGCCCTTTGTACCCACACCCGCGACCTGGTTGATGCCAACAAAAAGTTTAATAACATTTATGCCCCTTGACAAAAGTGAAGTTGTCATATTTCTCAAAAGAAAAAATAATACTTACCGTAATATTAAAGCTTTACGAAAGCGAGACAAGCGGCTGATAGGTCGTATGTGGCGGCCAACCGTAAATAGTGGTAGTCTATCGATATATCGTAATAATATCGACATACCGAATATCGATACTCTATAGGAGGGGATTGACGCAAGTTCGCGCCAAATTTGAAAGAGAAAACCCAAGAACAAATACAGAGTATTTTGAGACACATTGCATTTTCAGTAAGACGAAATTTTTAGACGTTATTTCGTACGCTCGTGAAATACAAGTTTCATTTTCTTTTTCCGTTTATCAAAAATGAACGACTCGTCGTCGTCGTAGCGCAGTTGGTTTAGCGAGTGACTGGTTCGGCGGTCCCGGGTTTGATTCCCGGCGCGGGCTCTCAGTTATTCGATTCCCGGGGTACTGGTCAAAATGTGCCCCTCACATAGTGCCTACATATCGGGGTAAAGAAACTCCTGTAGTGATATATACTACAGGGAATTAAAAAAAAATTGGTATTGATGTAGCATTTGATTGACCCATCTCTTGATCTTAATGTTTTAATAAATTTGAATCATGACGTTGCGAAGGAGCATTTTTATTTTGCTTTAACTACATTAATTAGTAAACATACTTGTAAATGGCAAACTAAATATTAAAAAAAAAGTACGACGCGTCGTAGCCCAGTATTGCGTTTGATGTGGCCCCGCGGTCCCGGGTTCAATTCCCGGGGCGGACTTTCTCTCGACTATTCCATCCCGGGGTACTGGTGAAAATGTATCTCTCGAATAGTTCCTAAACGCCCAGCAGCTGAGGGGTACAGTCCGTACAGAGGGGACTTGCAATACACAAATAAAAACGAAGAATATAGCGCTAAATTATGTTATGGCATTACATGGTAAAAGTTAAAATTAGAAGGTCACCTTTTAAGCTAGCTTTATTATAGAAACAGATTGTTCTGCTATTACTACTACTACTACATTTACATTACATTTAGCAGAAATAATGTTGGTTTTAGTGAATTCAGCGGAATTCCAATCGATTTGACTAATTGACTTTTTGCCGATTTAATTGAATATTTTCTCTTCAAATAGACTATCTTTAATATTCTAGCTATTGCCGTAGTCAGTGAAGAGGGAAAATCACGATATTTGCAATAATTATTTTATTTTGTGATATTTAAAATCTTGGTGGAAGGGTTCGAAGGATTAATTACCAAAGAATTGGGATTGTTGTCAAGCAATTAAGAACTAGGTTCTTTTTTGAAATTAGAAAACGTTTCATGATTCAAAAAACGCTTACTGATTTTGACTACTTACTTCTTCCTGTGTAGCTGCTTAAAATGTTGTCAAAGTGTTTGAATGCTTCATTTTTATTAAATTAAAAGTTAAAATCGGGGCGTGTGCACTGGCTAAGAGCTTGCACCTGCGTTAATTAAATTTTATCGAGCATAGTGGAAATATTCGGTCGGCAACCTGGTTCCGGATTCAGCATGTTGATGGCCAACGAAACCAAGAGGGGAGGAATCTCGTGGTTTTTCAGCGGAATATCATACTCGCACCACTCGCTGAAATCATCTCTCAGCATGTACATCTCCACAAAGACAACGCCCGCGCTGTAAATATCCGATCTTTCTGAGACTTTCTTTTCGTCCACTTCTGGAGCCCTGTACGGCGCATTGCAGACCAAAATGCGACCATTTTCGGTGATGCCGAAATCGGTTAGTTTCGCCATATCATTGTCGAGTAGAACGTTGCTGGGTTTCAAATTTCCGTGCATAATGTTGTTGTCGTGGAGGTAGTCAAGTCCTTCTAAAATGTGACGAAATTTGTGTCGGTTGTATCCGTCGGTGATGTCGTTTCGGGTGTCCATATAATCTTTCAGGCTGTAGCTACAAACGTCCATAAAAATGAATGCCGCCGGAAAATTAAGGATGCCACAGCCATCCGGTATTCTAATGTAATTTATATCGTAGTGATTTGCTACGTGAAAGCCGCCACGGAAAGAAACGACGTTATAATGGTTGAGACTGACCAGTTTGGCCATTTCGTCGTTAAAACCGTTTCCTTTACTGCAGCTTATAATTTTCATGACGTACTGATCGTGGTCGTCGTCCTTGGCCTCAACTATGTAGACTTCTCCAAACAAACCCGCGCCTAAACGCTTAAGTACGTCAAAAAGAACCATCTTTGACTTTCCCTATAAGAAGCAAAACACAAAAAGTGTACGGTACATAAAAATTCATGATCAAGGTTATTACATCATAGAATACCTTTTTATGACTCAACAGTTTTACCAACTCTTTTAGGAGGCATCGATTATTATTTTTCACGCGCGCTTCGTTTTCAACAAGGTAAACTAGCATTTTTTTCAATTATTGTTTTTAAACTTTGCTCGTTCTACTTTGTTCGTAATTAAAGAAACAAAAGATGGATTTGAAAGAAGCACAAATTCACTTATGTTTGTATGTCTATGTACATACAGTAAAGGTGGCAAAATGAAAAAAATCATTTAATCCATCTATTTAATTATTACTTCTGAGATACAGAACTTTATTGAATCGCATGAATTTTTTTTTACCAATAGCCCAATAATATACAAATGGCTATTTCAATTTTTGTTCGAAATATTTTTCTTTTGTTTTTGCACAAGCTCGAAGTCGCGCAAGTACTGTTTGTTCGTTCGAAATACGATATCTTTGTGGAATTTGCTAGTTGCACGTTTCAGACACTTTTTCGAAATATTTCAGATGAGTATCTCGTTTGATCTCCGTATACGATAAACAGATGTTAATAGTGAAATTCCTAGTCTGTTCGAAATTTTTCGTTGTAGCAATTGTGAGTGTGGTCGTTCTTCGAAGACTAGAAATTCCACTACCTCATATCTGTTGACCGAATAATCAAACAAGATATTCATCTGAAATATTTCTATAAAGTGCCTGAAACGCGCAACTAGCAAATTTCAACAAGATTGCGCATCTGGAACGAACAATAAGTGGCTCTCGCTACCACTTCGAGCCTGTGTAAAAAGGATTTTTTTTTTTTGAACAATTGAGATAGCCAAAGTGTTCGTATATTGTAAAAAAAATCATGAGATTCTATAAAAATATATGGATGGCATGTTTTTATTGGGTATGTTAAGGTATATAATTCAAAAGGAAATTCACTGAGGTTATCTTCTGTTTAGTCTTATTTGCATCACGCCTTCATTAAAACGGGCAACGTTTAGTGCATCTTTAATTCTACTATATTACTCTGTAATAACACAGGATGATTAACTATGATAGTTACAATCACAAAAAATAGACCAAAGTTTTCTAAAATTTTCGATTCCTCAAAATAAACGAAATATCGTTAAACATTGCGTATCATTTAACAAAATAAGATATTTGAAGATGCGATTCAATAATTTTTAAAGCCTTCAAGCAAGCTTACCTTTTCTCGGTGCTGTGTGTTTATCGAATATGTCTAGACCAATTGGCAACAGTAGAAAACTCGGCGCGTAAGCATCTTCAGAGGATCAATCGTCACAGTTCGAGATGAGGAGGAAAGAAGGAAAGGTAGCAATGGCTAGTTCACATGTGCAAGTTCTTGCAAGGCAAGTCGTTCTATAGCAGACAAAATTGCTGGGGCTCATTTTGGACTTAATCTTCCTCAATGCGTGATTGGCTGATTTGGGTAACGTGACCGTAACGTAGGAAGATAAGAGTCCAAAATGGGTCCCCTGCTCTACTAACAGCTTGCACATGTAAACTAGCCATTACTCTGGCTGGCTCCTCACCAAATATACATACACATGTACGATTCGCGTTAACGTGCTGCAAGCGTATTGGTTGGATTGGAGTTTACTTCTTTGGTAGTGACGTCACGAAGTGTTGTCAACGCTATTTTAGTTCATTCGAAATATATTGTACTTTCCCTACTATTTCATTTTGAAATATTGGAGACCCGACATGAATCGTTTTGGACTTGGGTCACTGGTTTTTCAAGTCCACGTTATGCTATGTAGTCAACACTGTACGTTGTCGGGAACTTTCCCTAATAGCATTTATACAAACAGCCACTTCAGATGGATGACACGCTCGCTATTAATAGAGTACGAGAACTACTACATGACTTTTCAAGGGTGAAGTCCACGTTATGCTATGTAGTAATCGCTGTACGTTATCGGGAATTTTCCCTAATTGCAGCTATACTGTACAAACATCCACATCAGATGACACGCTTGCTATTAATAGAGTGCGAGAACTACTGTCTTTTCGAGGGTGAAACGTATTTGAAAACCCTCTCGAATCCGAATATTTTTTTCTGAGGCAAGAACAATAACGTACAGCGATTAGACAAATTCTCTTTTTACCTTTTGCTTGAATCAGACGGGTAATTACAGAAGTAGCGTTGGGAAATGTCCATCGATAAATCTTTAGATTAGGGATGAGCGGAATGCTGGACGCAAAACCATAATGGCGATAAGAGTTGGCGAAACTCTTCTGATATAATA
>JAQGBY010001557.1:0-28496 GCA_034698785.1 Mycogona germanica | reverse complement strand
CCACCGTCTTTCTTGGACCCTCTGTCGTGAAACTGGCCTTATTGGCACTCGGCGAGTGGCGTCGACCCATAACCGAGTAATAACTTGATGCCTCTGGGAATTATTGAGTGCGCTCGGACGATTTGGTCGGAGGAGGAGGAGGAGGACATGGAGGAGAACATGGAGGAGGACATGGAAGAGAACGTGGAGGAGGAGGACAAAAACTGTCGTGTGTGGGTCAACCGTGGAAAAAAGGGAAAAACGAACGTCAGTCGTTGGCCAATGGTTGGAGGAGCAACAACGTCGACTAAATGAATTTTGTAGAAGGATGTTGTCATAGCGTCTCTCCCAAAAACACACGTACGTTGCGATGGTTGCGATGCCGCCATGTAAATGAGATCGTAAAGACGGGTATTGGGTGACTATGGCCGTGGCGAAAAGCAGTGAAGGGGAAAAGGCTCTTAGCGAACACGTCTGACTAGAGGGGTTAGGCTAGTGATAGGGGTAAATAAACACAGGGGTGAGGGGTGGTCATCGGATGTTGGTCAGACGGCGAGAAACCCGATGGGGCAGACACTGATGGGTTCAAAACAATGCATTCAAGCGGGTTTTTGTGAGTGTGAGTGTCGAAGTCTGTGTAATTCTGTCTATAACGTCCTGAGACCTACACCGAAAGGGGATTCTATTTCTGGAGTTTTGTCTGTCAAAATTAAACCGGAATGAAATGACTCGAAATTATGGATTGAACCATAATTGTAGTAAAGTAGATTACTCATCCTCTCGCTCTTACTTGACCACTTTTTTACCTTTCTCACCCTTTCAATCAAATTTGCTCAGTATTGTTTTTGATTCTTTAAAGTCTGACCAAGTTAACGAAATTTGTAGTTCCACTCCTTCCACTTCATGAATGTAATTGTATTTGCCACACTCTAAAATATTGATCCTCCACATCAAGTCAAATTTTTAATTTGAAGGTAACTCATATTTTTGTCTCACGAAGTTCGAGCCAATTTTTCGTTGATATCGTTTATATCGTTGTATTGATCAACCTGATTCCAAATGAATAGCTAATCCTCTTAGATTTCAGCGGATAGTTAATGGGTAATTTTCGGCTCCTGACTCGCTTTTGGAATTACTGGGTCTTCCGGTTAAAATGCAGCGTCAGAAATGAAGCAACCAGGTTAACATTCGATAGTCCCCTCTTTTCCTTCAAGTCGCACGGAATCCCTTAACCGAAGCGAAGAAGCCTGACTTTAGCAACCGTCGTTGGCGTCTTCCTCCTTCGGTGGTTTTCCGGCTGCCAAAATCTGTCTCCGAGCCCACTCTCATCGCCGCCCCAACCTCATTTCCTTCCCCCACTAAACCAGAGCCACCGGGGTACAAGCCACAATTCGCCAAAAAGAGGGTGCGGACCCAGTTGAGCGTAAATTAATTGCCAACTTGAGAAATAATCAATTATGCATATGAAATTATTTCTGCCGTGCTGGGTACGCGCTCGACCTGTCTCTCGCACCCTTCGCCACTTCCTCTCTCCTTCCTCCGTGTCCCTCCTTCCCCCGCCCCCAGCACCACCTGAACGAAGGTCGATGAGGAGAGGGTGGTTCTCTCCTCATCGACCTTCAGTCTGACGACCTCTTCTTCGTCTTCTTACGCGTTTCTTCGCGACATCTGGGACGACGACGACGACGACGCGCGTGTGCTGAGCCTGATTATGCCGCAGTGAAGCGAGTACGTGAACGCCTGCTCCTTCATGAACTTCATCTCTTGCTCTCTCTTTCTCTTTCTCAAGCAAGCAGTGTAAAGAATTTCGTTACCACTCGGGGTGCACATTTCTGACTGTTGATTGAGACTATCGAGCTAGAAAACTCTGGCACTCTTCATTTGAGAAGTACAAACCAAAGAAATCAGATAAACAAGTGGAAATCATAAAGTCTTGAAGAAGCTCGAGAATATCTGAAGTCAAACGGCAAACACGAAAGGACAGTTGCTCCCTTGTAATGTCAATTTGTTGTAGGGGAACTCTTACGCGAGTTGTAAGTCTCTCACTAGGCAGTAGTGATGTGCCCTGATAATGGGTTCAATATCCGAGCGAGACGTTTCTGGAATTATTCGGGTGTGATAAATTCCTCCACGCGCCTTCGTCTTTAGGAATACGAGTCTCAAACAGGTGTTGTCGTCACTGGTGCGGGAGGAAAAGAGGTCTCGAACCGATGTACCGGATTGAGATGGATTGAATATCAGGCAGGTGGTGACCTCTGGTGGTGGTGGTAGTGGGCGATAATGTTGCTGCTGCTCCTTGTTGCCGGGCAATCACACAATGGTCCGGTCAAATTCTCTGATCTGGATCTTTCATCGTTAGGTCCTAACAAAATGGCATTTTCATGGATCCAATGATGCCAGGCCTTTTTAGGTTCTGCGTGAAATCCCATTCAGTTGGTGGTGTGAGGTGAAGGTGGTCTGTGGGCGTGTGGAAGGATGGATTGGCGCGCTTAAACATCTGCCCGAAAGAGAAAGCCAAATTTAATGCGTTTCCCCCCATTTTCTTGCTCCATGCCGATGTCCGCCTATTCCATCAGTTGTCGCCGCTGGGGATTACCTCTGTCGCGTCGCGTTATCAGTCTCGTTTATCACGGGCTCGCGCTCTCCCCTCCTCCTCCTCATCCTCCTCCTCCTCCTCCTCCTCCTCCTGTCCCTACTCCTTCAACGAGCCACGCACGTTGCCGGCGGTGTCCGGTAGAGGGCGAGCCGTCCTGCCTCCGGCCAGTGCAACTGAGCAGCCAATTACCGGCACAATGACATGTATGAATAGAGCAGAAAAGTTGATGATGGACTGGTGCCGAGTTCGATTTCGATTCGTTTTTGCATTTGAAGGGAAAAAGATGTGGGGCAAAAAATTATTTTTATCACAATATGGATTTATTCAAAATTATTTTTGGTTGTCCAGAATATTACTTGAGGTGATATCCTATCCCAAATCGGCCCATTATCCAGCACCATAGTGCAATGTGGAAGTACAATTTCACCAACACGTAATGGTCGCGAGCGTTGCATTAGAAAAATATGCTGCTGCGCCCGAGAGATGGCAAATTGGAAGACAATTGTGTGTTGTGTGATTGCCTCACACGGGGGGCAGCTGTGCATTTACAATGGAAGGGCGCGCTGAGCGAGCTTATTTTCGCACACGTCTCCAAAAGTTTTGTATTTTCAAGGGACAGACTGGAAATTTGTCACTGTTGCAAACACATGCGCCTTTTTAAGAATTCTCACGTAAATAATTGGTGTTTTATCGATTAAAAAACACGTAACAAAGTATATAGTAACGTCAAAAGCAACAGGAGGGTAACTTAAAACACGTCCTTAATATTTTCCTGACTGGGCTTATCTATTTAAATTCTCTCACTAATTACATTTTGTAATTGCATATAGTTTATTAGTTCTAGTCGAAATTTATTTTATCTAATATATTTTGTCGAAGGGAATATTTCAACCTGTTTATTTCATGAGACGTTTTTGATCATTAATGCACCACATTGCATATCTCTCTCGCTCTCTCTGGATCGTTATCTTTTCATAAAATTTCTCAAAATAATTTGTAAATGAGCGCATCAGATATTAAATTGCGCAGTTGGTTTGATAACATTTGTTTTCCTGTTTTTGTACAGGTGGTATCGAAAAGCCAACAATGGTCAGTTGCTGGCCCTGACACCTGGTGGCACCAAATACACGCAGAACCACGGAGTGTTAACCCTGGCTCAGGCTGAACCTGGTGACGCCGGTGTTTACGTTTGCGCGGTTCGCAACAGCATCGGCGACGAGAAGGTGGAGACCAATCTGGTTCTAACCGGTGAGTGAAGCAAATAATTCAGTAGATTTTCATATTTGCACGTAAATTATTTTTGATATTTCAATTTATCTTTACAATTCTCGCCTTTGTCCATTGACAGAAGCACTGGTGGTTCACGTGGAGCCGCGCATGCGTACAGTGGAACGAGGCAAGTCAACCAGTTTCCGATGCGTCACTTCCGGGTTTCCGGTCCTGTCGCTAACGTGGTTGCGCAACGGTAAAGACCTGTTGCGACCCACCCCGGCGGTGGGGCCACCCGAGGCCCGCGAGGTATTGACCTTGGACGCGGTGGGCCGCCAGGACGCCGGCGTCTACCAGTGTTTCGTGCGCAACGCCTTCGAGACTGTTCAGGCCACTGCCGAGCTGCGACTAGGAGGTAAGACGTTTACCCCTTACTCCTCACAAGTGTTTAGTTAAGTGCTATCCCCATCCCACCTACACTTCTACGCGCTTATTGCGGATTTCGATGACGTCACCGAGCCCATTATTACATCGCCAGCCAATCGAATTCTTCCCCCATGCGATAGAATTTTAAAAATAACGATGATGTTCAGTAGAAAAATCTGAAATGCAAATAAACAATTAGTGAGTGGATTTTTGAAGTCTTAATCTTCTGAGTATCCGTGACGTTAAATCCCGTGCCGTAGACGTCGGATAAATCTCTGGGCTCAGATCTTCCCGGTTGATGTTAAGACAGCGGAAAGCTTTTAGTTTGTTTTTTGTGTCTGGAACGGAATAAGTAGGGGATTAATACGATATAACGTCTACAGTCTTGTATCTCTACTCATAGCTTGGAAACTTATCGCTGAAATTTGTTAGCCTGAAGGAAGTGGAAGTCGGAAAGAGATTGAGAGTCTATTCATACAATAGAGAGTTCTCCTGTATGGAAAATGTCATTTAGTGTAGGCCTACGTGCTACTCTTGGTCAGAACAAAATGATATTTCCAGCGAAAGTAAAATATTGCTTCGGGGTTATGTCATGGCCTTGATGGTGTTTCCGTTGTCCGTTTTCAGATAGTGGTCCTGACATGATCCGCGAGTTCCAGGAGGAGTTACGTCAGCCGCTGTCCAGCGTGTCGCTGCGCTGCTCGGCCGTGGGCAATCCGGCGCCTACGTTCAGCTGGACACTGGACGGTCAGTCGTTGGGCGCCGGCGGCGATCGTGTCCGCGTGAGGGAGCATGTGGAGTCCGACGGCAGCGTCACCAGTCAGGTGGCCATCGCGCGGCTGCAGGTGGACGACGGCGGCCTCTATCGGTGCGTGGCGGCAAACAAGGCGGGGCGCGCCGAGCACGCGGCCAGGCTCAACGTTTACGGTAAGTGTCCAGGGTGGCATGACATTTTTTCATTGTTTACGAATTTCATTGGCGTCTGCAGCAGGGATTTAGGACATGTCCTCAGATGGCCAGGAAGAGTTAATGTGAGCTAACAACCCGTATCAGACCCGAGCCCCAAAAGAGACAGTTTTTCTTATAAAAGAGACAGTTTTCTTACAAAAGAGACAGTTTTCTTATAAAAGAGACACTTTTCTTTCGTTAACTGCTGTTAAGAAAAGTATTTCGAGCACACGGTTGTAACAACTGTAGTTGTTTCGAATAAGGTACGTGGTCCATCAACATTTAAGAAAAGTGTCTCTTTTTGGGCTCGGGTCTTGATTTTTCGTAGGCTCGTTGAAACCCAATCTCAGGATCTCATTAATAAATGCGAATTTGCACCGAGCACCATTTTCTTGGCACTCTGTACTCTGAATAGGCTAATGTGTTGCTGAGTTAATGGTTGTGAGACGTTAGGTGTGATGTCGGTGCTGGTGCTGGTGCTGGTGGCTTGGGCACAAACTGCTTTGTCGCTTTGATTTATCTGCGTCGAAATGCCGAAACGATGTACGTCATTTTTCAAACGTTGAGGTCACCGCGAACGAAGCGAATCGGGACCGATTTCGTGTGATGAGTTGTTGCCGAGGATCGCTGCTTTTACGGATGGCCTCCGGCGCCATCTGCTGAAAAGGCCGTCGAATTAGGTGACAAAGGTAGATCCAGTAGCTGAAATGAATATTGTGAGCTTCATTCATGATGCGACGATCCAGTGTTCGAATCTCGGCGCGGCCTCTCGTTTATTTGATCCCGGTGTTCTGCTGTTAATGTGGCCCTCACATGATGCATAAGCATAGAGATTTAGGGGTACAGAATCTCCTCGAGTTTTGTCTATAGTTTTACAAATTAAAATTTTTATCCTCATTTCTGAAGTAAAGATTACTCAAACACATTTTCATTTTTTTCGTTTTCAACTTTTATTGCCAATAATTCCGTTAAATTGCGCAGTTTTCGAAATCATCCCAAATTATATTAAAACGCCAAATTTAGGCAATTTATTTGTTGAACGACGCGAATACGTAATTTTCTAATGTTGCTCAGCTTCACTCTACGAAAGAAGCCAGTGTTCGAGCCAACCTCCATTCGATGACGTCTAACGTGGACGCCGAGACCGCTCTTTGAAGAGTGCTTCCGGTGACCGCAGTGGACGTGCCCACGCGTGACATACAGCACCTGACACGATTTACTCCAGCTGCTCCCATATGCAGATTAGATCGGACAAGTACATGAAATTTCGCTCAGTGCCCGCCTCCATCTTCACTGGCGTTGGGCGGAAGTACAGGGTGTGCTCACTAAGTGCTCAAGAAAGAGGTCGGGCGTTAAGAAAAAAAACGAGACCCCTCCAAAGGTGTCTACATAATTAGATTGATAAACACATTGACTCGATAAAGACACCCACTTCTAAGACAAAACAGAGATCCTGACGGATTCGCCCAGAACTAATGTCCAATGGTGAATCAATGACTTTACAATTATTTGTAGGTGAAAACCGGATTGGTGGAAATCGTATTTTTATTGAACTGAGGAAAAAGAGGTTTTACTGCAAGTGTAATAAACGGTTCCGTTCACCAATCCGACGTGTGTTGCCCTCTGTCGGTGACAAACGAAATCATCAAAAGCTTACGTCACGATACATATTTTCTATTGGCAGTAGGGGTTAATTATTCAAATAATTTATTGAATTAGCCTCGTTAAACAGGAAATACACCTTACATCCGTCACAATAATTGGCGCGTCAGACTGTCCTTTTAGCAAAAAATATATCGCCAGTGTTGACGTTCCTAGTGGACTCGTCCACCTCTAATAGTGGCCAGGGGTTGGGGTTGACTAGGATGGAATGAAGGGCGGAGGTCCAGGAATGCGTGGGAATGTTCTCCCCACCACCCATCCCACGCTCAATCCAAATGGCGAGTGGATTGCTCCAGTGTCTTCTGATGGACTTCTTTTGTGGCGGTCCTCTAATCCGCGGGTAATGAACGAGTGTCGGGTCGTCGGGGTCACGACGGGTTTATTAAATATGGCCCGCAGATAGGCCAGAAGGGAAGAAGGGGGTGTTGTCGGAGCGGAGAGCGTCTTGGACACGTCATCTTCCCTCTCACCCACCTCTCGGCCGACGTCGTCCATCTTACTTCGGCAATCTATTCGCTCTCTGGTGACCCCGGACGGTAATCCATCCCGTGAGATGGATTTGGAGGAGGTGGTGGAGGAGATGGTGGGAGGTAGGGGCGGGGATTGGGGGAAGCGCCTCGAGGGCGATCTGTCACTAGCTGTGCTAACCGATCGATACGAAGACTTTGTTCGTCGGTATCTCCTGCTATTCAGCTATACCGGTTTGCGAGTCGAAAGAAGAGTAAATCTTAAGTGGATCTTGAGAGTGGGCAGTGGTTTTGGGTGTGTTCGTGTCTTTACGATCGACGACCATGGAGGGGAAATATAGAGAAGACAAAAAATTGATAGATCTAGGCCTAGTGACCTTTGACTGCTGCGCAGATATCTCGTTTGCAGAAACGATTTGCTGCCCCTATTAAGTAGGCAATCACTGCTTGCATCCAATGAATAATATGAAGAAGTGAATCTAAGAACTCGGGGATTTTCTCGAATTGAGAAACAAGAGATTTTGTTAAACAAGTAATTATAGGGGCCCGTTTACGTTTACCAGTCCTACTTGTGCTGCCCTCTGTTGGCGCCAAACAAAAGCTTCGGCTTAAGTCACATTTTCTTTCGATAATTTGACATATCAATATTAAGATGCCATTTTTATTTAAAACTAAAAAAACGACTTTCACCACTGACGAAAAACAAAAACGTTGTCGATTCATACTTACCTAGTCCTCCCACATCATTATCTCCCGAGGAAAATTAAATGATAAATTTCATACTTATGATAATGTGAAAAAGCTGTCCTGAGTTGTCCTAGTTGCGTTGAGATCTCACCGAACCTAGTGACCAGTTTGATAAGACTGTCGTTTTTTCTGTGGCTGATTTAGGGCACACAACGACATCAGAAATATAGGGAATCATCCATACTTTATCCAGACATCTCTCCAATGAATACTTCCATCTAGACCTTTCCGTTCGTTGGTTCTCCAACATTCCTCATCGGTCATTGCACCGATGGTGGCGCTGCTGATTCGTTCCTCTTCCGGGCGACGAACAGCAGCCAGCATTTCGAATGATGTGTGAGGTGTTCGTGTGTGTGTGCTCGAGCTGTGATTGGCCAGCGCTTTCTGGTTGCTGCCAGAGGGCGAACGACAGATAGGAAACACTAAAAAAAATCCAATCTCTGATATGAAAACTTATTTACGAGACGCGTTGTCACTCGCCAGCTCGGGTTTCGCTCGGTGAAAAGTCGGGAATTATCGGGGTACTCCGGGTGTTGGGTTGGTGGGGTGGAGGGGAGCGGAGTGACCTCGTGTTGTGTCGGTTATTGATGTGGGGGACGTGGAGCAGTTTGGGCGCGTCTAGAAAAAAAAAACATCGATGTCCGAGAAACCATGTTTCTTTTCTCTTCTTCATGTCCTTTCTCTCTTTCGCTCTCTCTCGGTCATGCGTTGTGGCTTTTGCTATTTTTTTTTGGATGTTGTCAACTGTTGTGTTGAGGGTTTGTGGGTGGAGGTGGTGGAAGTCGTTAGTGGACATTGTTTATGATGGAGGGTAACAAACGGGTTGAACGGAGGCGTTATCGAATACATGCTCGAGCTGAGCAACCTGTCTCAAGAAAGGGAGTGATTTCTTAAAAATAATTATTTGTTTCGGTGGAATGTCTTTCAAGGAGACGATGCAGATCAATAGTTACTTATCGGTAGCATATATAACATAGCCCATTCAAATCTCCCGCTTCTGCGTAGTCCATCTCCCGTACAACATGTGGCCACCATATATGCTCGCAATCGAAACTCGCCGATGTACATCCGTTGTTAAATTCATATTTAATGAGGGCAGCAACATAAAGACCTGAAATAAGTTGCGTCCTTAATAATAATAGACGACTTTAGAACTGGCGTCACTACATCCAGTGTGGATTCCATGGTGCCGCGTTACGTTGTTCGTGAGTTTTCGATGTGACGTGAAACACCAACTGTGTTTTACATTATTAGATAATCGAAATCAGTCAAGTCAAGGACATTTTCTGTGCGTATTCTAGCATTGCTCACTAGGTGGCGCGATTGTCGATGTGATTAATGTGTATTTCTATGCTGACTCATTCTATTTTTCATTTCTTTATCGCAGGTCTTCCATTTATCCGTGCCTTGCCGAAAGTGACGGCCGTCGAAGGATCAAACATATCCCTGTCATGTCCAACTTCCGGATATCCAATCGACGCCATCAACTGGCTCAGAGGTCAGTACACATTTTCTTCGAGATCTCGTGGACTATTTCAGCGCGACAAAGACATCAAGACCAACTCTCTGGACAAGCTCTTAATCCGAAAGAAACGTTCTTAGCTTAGACTGGAATCTTAGTAAGGCATTCTTCACAAAATCCAGATATTTTGATCCAGATGTTTCTACACTCCACCCCCTAAATGACATCCCCCCTCTGCCAAGGTGGTGATACGTGATATTTCCCTCATCATTAGTGAGCACAAAGCGCATTTTGGTTCGGCGACTGAACCAATCAAAATATTTGTTTGAAGGCGTATGTGTAGTGTGTGGAGTGGGGTGCGTTGGCTCTCTCGTTCTCTCTAATGCTCGCTTCGTGACTTTTCCACCGAATCGACTCTGTGGCGATAATTAACGAGAGACCAGCGCTCACACACACACACATCCATGTGAAACGCTTCGGGGGGCGGACTGCGTGCAAATAGCCGAATATACATGTGACCTACACTACTGCATACTGCATTTCATACTGCATGAGACTGGTACAATATGGGTTGGAGCACGACCACACTACTGTTTCTACACTGACGCAATTTCAGGAGAGATCCCAGCTTAGGTTAGGTTAAGTCAAGTTTTGGAAAAAGTCTCTTAACCCTTTAAGCGGCCAAGATTACTACAAGCGTTCACGTCAATCCGCATACCACCGGCAATGACGACATAACGCGTTTTCGCTTTTCAAAAAAATCCTGGCAAAAATCTACCAATCACAGAGAAATGCAAAGCACATGATTGGATACAGCGAAAAATTAATTGGCCGGTTAAAGGGTTAAAGGCAATCACAGATTAATGCTGTTGGGAAGATTCGTGATCGCGGGTTCAGTTCCGAGGTGGTGAAAGAAATTTTTCCGTGTGACTGACGTGATGACGTCACTGGTGCAGGGTGAGACGAACTGACGTCACACCCACGCATGCAGGAGGAAAACAAGTACCTAGGAAAATTCGACACCTCAGGTGGTGGTGGGTGGCGAATGTGTTTTGATGTTGCCCCGTGTCTCTAGGCAATCACACAATGCCCCGGTCAGATTCCGGGGTCCCATGCAATAGCGCTATTCATTTGAACTTGTTCCTTTTGTGCTCGACTCATCGACATTCGGATCGAAGTGCGAAAAACTAAATCGTTTCTAGACACGATTTTACACTGTTATTAACGCATCGATACCGATCGAATTACGCTAAATTGAAGACTAGCGCAGTTGGCCACTGATCGCTGCAAATATAGGCGCTGCGTTCCATCACTAGGTGGCGCTCATTCGAACCGGTATTCGAAACTGGAATATGGTAACACAATTGGAAAATATTGGCTGAGTGCCTATTTTATTTATTATTTTGTCAAATAATTCCACTCAGACCGGGATTCGAACAGGAAATTCTACGTTCGAGAATCCATCGCTGATCGAAGAACGATTCTGAATCAACCTCATAGTAACAGACGCACTGCAGATTAAATGATAAAACGAAATAACCTTTTGATTGGCGCGTCACCAGAGGTCACCAACTACTTGTCGAGCACAGAGGCCATCGCTCGCACGCTCCATAATGGACGGGGGCACGTCTATATGGTTTCGTTATTGATTTTAGCGGTGGGTGGCGATAATGATTGACGGCCAATTTACGAATTCGTGTTTCAATTTTATTGGCAAGTAACAATTTGCGATCGTTGGAGAGTTTCTGTTTCGAAACCGTGTCTGTGTGCGTTGTTGGTTCTATTATTGGCGATCGCTCGTTTACTTTGATGTGTGACCTGGTTAAAGGTGCCACCCCCCCCCCTACCCCTTTAATATTAAATAAGTGGCGCTGTTAAGTGTAGGGTGGGGGGGAGAGAACGACATGTCGAGAATCGACACCTTTTTCACTTTCTTGGGTGTGGTCCTTAACTAAATTCCAATGTATCTTATAAGTGATGGCGCAGATAGTCAGTCTTTCACGAAAAAGCAAGTTTCAATTATTTTTTAATAATTCCACAATTTTAATATATCTAAAAAAAATTCATTTATTTACCTATTAGCTTTTAAGGCTGGCACTAAGACAGGAAGTAGTGAGGAAGCTCGATGACGGGTTCAATTCCCGGTCGTGGCTTCTGGAATTTTTCTGGTGAGAAAAATTCCTTTTTGGTGTCCACGGTTTTATTATCTAGGATAATTGTTTCGTAGGAAATAAAAGCAAAATTGCTGCGAGCAAATAATATGAATACAATAAATAATGTCGTGACATTTGTGGACAGTCCAATTTTGGTGCGCTTGATTAGTGAAGTTGACGCTGGAATGCGAGAGTAGATTTTTGTCGTTGTGGTGGCGGCTGGAAACTAAATCCGTTGGAACTGGCGTGGACAGCGTGGCATCGGGCCTCAATTATGCTTTGGAGTTTTATTCCGTCGATATTCGGTGGGCTCTGGTCGAGTGTGACGACGACGACGACGACGATGCTGCTGCTGTCAACAATAACGCCAACGGCGATGGCAAGGGGCAAATGCGGACACATGATGCGAGTGGACAGGGTTGGTGGTGGTGTGGGGGAAACCGGATATGTCGTCATTTCATTCGTCGCACGTGCCCAACGCTTTCCAATTCTACTGGATAACATGTGTAGAGTGCGGAGGAGATTTATTTAATGTCATTGCTGACATTTTCATTTTCCGTTGCTCAAACCTGTTTACGGAACTGTTTACAGGCTCCAGAGACCCCCGTTTACTAACACATTAGGTCTGTGTCACAATGGCCAACTGGGCTTGATCAGGGTATACTTTAGCAGGGTGCGTTTAGAAATTGGAGCGTATTGGACGAGTTAGCGTTATAACGAGAAAGTAGCGCTCAACCAATCTCAAGCACATTTAAAATGCTTCAGACCATTGGAGAAGGTCATTTCGTAAAGCTATTTAGTGAAGTTCGAGCGTAGCATAAGAAATTCGAGGAAGTTCTAAAAAATGATATCAAAAAAGTGTAATAGTCATGAAATTAAATTGTTTCTTTTTTAACAGTGCGACAAAATTGACTTAGTCCATGCAATATTGAAACAGAATTTGAATAATCTCCGTTCCAGACATGTTGATGCACCGATTTTATCTCAGTTTGTCATGTGGTGCCCCGGACAACTGTACATGTCAGGCTGCTGCTGGTCGATGGTTGTCCTAGCTGAAGAGCTGGTCGGGAGTAGGCAGGCGCCCACCCACCCCTAACCTCACTCCCACCAACGCCGCCGCCGCCGCCGCCCCATTAGCGTGTGCGGGATGCCAAAGAGGGCAGTGACCCCTTCTTCCGGACCTCTCTCGCTCTCTCCTAACCGATGTCGCGCCGACTACCCATCGCCCACCCGTAATTAGTGTAATTAGCATAATTTGGCTGGAGAGCACGTGCACGAGTTGGAGCCAGATCCGTGTCAGGCGGCGGATCGGAATTCCGAATTACAACTATGACGAACTTTGCCACTTTTTCGCCTTCCAACTACTTTTGCTTAGATCCAGCTCCCCGCTCTGCCAAACTCAACCGGAAGGGCAATTTGGAATGGCAAACGGAGGAATGTGACAGAGGACAATAGAAAAACGCTCGTAATATTTGTTTTTATCAAATTTTATTTAAGTAATTGCATGGCAATTACTTTCCTTCCGTACTCGAGTTGACGATTAGAGCACCAGGTGGCGCTCGTATTTAAACAAGCTGTCAGATTTAGGTGAAAAACTAATTTTAAAAAAAGCGATTCCAGTTTTGGTATGCGGTCATCGAGCGGGTCATCGTTTGCAAACCACTGTACTAGTGGTCACGGCCCGCAGCCCTTGTTCAATCAGCCGGTCGCATGCCGAAGACGGAAGTCGATGCCCCCTCGCCCCCGCCCCCGCCTCCGCCACCAGCCGCCCACCCCATTCACTCGGGTCCAGCCTCAATCCCTTCTCTTCCATAAAGGTCTTTTGGCGAATCGATGTTAATATGGCACCATAGCATACTCTCTGTTAGTGAGGCTGCCGGACTACTCTTTAACTTCCTGAGATCCACGCCCTCATTCTTAGAAACAATTTCACGTAGGAATCCGCGAACTGAAAAACTTCAAAACCATCGGAGCAATTTATGGATGAGGACCATCAGTATGTCCCCCCCCCTCCAATTCCATCCTCAAGGAGACGATCTGATCATTTTGCCTAGCCTAGGCCAATGATCTAGATAGGGATCTTTAACGGATAACTCATATTGGATCACACGGCTTGACTTCCATTCCTGAGTAATCCGCGTTTGAGAATTTTTCTCGCCCTTAAAATTCCGGATGTCTCGGTCGGAAATTGAGCCCACGATCACGCGTCCAGTAATCCGAAGCGTAGACCACTACGCCAAACGGCACAACAAACTGATAAAACCCATAGGATAGGTGCCCGCAAAATGTATGTCGTTTTCTATACGTCAAGACATGCAGCAGCACCTGTTTGCATTTTTTATTGCTGCCCTCGAGAATCCAATTCTGTTCCATATGTTCGTATTAGTGACTGAAGGAGGCCTGAGGAAGTTTTGTCCACGCTGGGTCTTAAGAGGTAAGAATCGGACGCGGTCCACATCTAATTGACGCTTCCTCCTCTAAGACAACAGCGCTGCCAGATTCAATTAATCGGTGGCCGATTTCCTTCCCATTTCCGTCTTTCTTTCTTTTTCTTTTTTGCGTCTTCTGCGTTCGTGAAGAACCCTTCTTTCTGGATGGATTGGTTAGAATTTGATCCTAATTTTTATGTTATTGGGGAGAATTTCATTTTTATAGCATCTGACGTATTTTTAATGAAAATCCTGCAATATCTGAAATGACAGTTTTGTTCCTATTGCTAGTATTGTTTTGAAAAAAATTAAATTGGGTCATTACATTTCAAAATAACGTCTTACTCCATTTAAAAGTTAACGGTGAGGTCAGTGTCCTATTAAGGGCTTCGTGATCTTGAGCGCAACCAACGGCGTCAATCGGTAGCTGAGTTCCATTATCCAAATGACAAAATGGGCGCCACCTGGTGTACGAGTGCCTCGCCTCTAGTCAAATGTGAATAAACTAATTTCGGATCGCGTATAATAATCGAGCCCAGACAATCTTAACGACGATTTGAGTTCCTACGAATCTTTAGTATCGAGAGAGAAGGCAGTCTGCAACACACCTGCCCCGACACGTGTAGGTGGATTTGTGATTTTTATTTTCGCTTTTGGTGTCTGACTTGGATAAGTGTTTGTGGCCGCAATTTCCGTTTCGCTCCTCCTTTTGCTTTGGTGGGACACCCGTGGCGCCCCCTGCTGCTCGTAAATGATGTGGCGCGTCGAGTGGGCGGCAGAAGGACGAGTCAACCCCCAGCCCAACTCACCCCTCTATCCCTATCCCTGGATGCGGGCTGAAGCCAAAACTTGCTTTCTCAAATATTGCATTAACCCGGAGCGACCACTCGTTCGAGATCAACAAACCAGATAGCGGTTAAACCTGGTTACGATTTCGTGTTGCTCGGTTTCGATTTATTAACATGGAAATGAAGTCAATGGTTCGATTTTGTGACGTTTCTAATCAGTAATTGGTCTACTAAATTGTTTCGGCTACTCATTTCCCAACTGTACTCGTAATTGTTAGTAAAAGTTGAAAATAGACAGCCGTCGTTGCGAATGGTCAGTCTGCTGTTTCGTGGTGGCGAATGGTGACGCTGTTTGGCGCATCTGCTAGTCGCGCGTGACCTCTGACCCCGGACGCGACTTTCCGCTTGTGCCTGAGACGATACGGCGCATCCACGCCTGATAACATCCCCACCCCCACACCCCTCCCATCGCCACCCCACACACCACACTCGTCGTTCTATTCGGAACAATGACCTTCCGTGGCCACGAATGCTAGATGATGGAAAAGGAGACCTGGTGGTTGCTGGTCGCTCTACGTCTTCTTCTTTGCTGAACGCCATCTTGGGCTGTTCCACCCGTAAGGCATCTTACCCGAGATCCCAGCTTTCTTAAGAATACAATACGATGGCAAGCCATCCGTGTCAATATAATGAAGTTATGGAATTTGGAGGAACGAACTTGGAACCTCGCTCTTATCCAATGAGCTCCACAATTTAGAGGCACCTTTAAGAACGAAGCCATAGAACTCTGACCTAGTCAAATTGTTCTTGGTGCCCTCAGCTCATGAATTATTACGATTTAAATTAGTGAAATGAAATTATTTAAAAATTGAAATGTTTCACATGATTAAGATGCTTTAAAGAGGTTTCGCGGGACAAAGTGGTGAGCGTGTTCGTCATCTGAGCCCGCGACGCGGGTTCGATTCCCGATTGAGACCCCTGGAGTTTTTCGGGCGACAGAAGTTCCTGAAATCACGCCTTCCTTGGTGATGATCACAGGTGGCTGGACGATAACAGGTTCAAGCTAAAGATCCCTGCCTAGGTAGCTTATATTATGCTAGGCAAAATTACCAGGTCGCCCCCTGGTGGAGATAGAGCGAAATACAAGGCTTGTATCATATTTAAGTACGCTGTAATTGGAATTGTGCATTTTTCCATGACCTGTGTGATTAAGAAATAGCATTTTAATATGCATATCGATATTTAAGTTACATTTCGAGATCTAGTATTATGCGACAATACAAATATATTTTCTATATGATCAAAAATATTTTAGAAAATGTATTTTTAGTCCTTTTGGGCTTTCGCTGTGTGAGTAGTTTTTTGTTCCATGCAGGCTCAAATCTTCAATAGTTCTGGCTCTCTTGTTTTACCATAGCTGAGCATCCCTTTCCAGCCTCTATCTTATTCCTCATCCCGCCCCCAGTTCCATTCCGTTGTTAGCCTGTCGCCCGCCGCTACCATGCCAAAGAATTCCAGAATTCGATTTCCTCCTCCTCCTCCCGCCCATGGCCTCCATGGCCGACGGCAACAGCGCCGTGGTCACGACGAATACTTGATCCGGGCGTGGAACGCCACCAGACGTCGCCATCTTGTACAGTAGACGACGACGGAAGAGGAGTTTCGAGTGTCGAGGCCTCCGATTGGACGACGATTGCGCTGTCAGATAGCGCTTCAACCCTGTTTAGTCGGGATTTATGGGGCCAGGATATTATTCCGTGGGAGGGGGACCAATTAGTGAAGTTGTTTATGGCTCGGATGGATTTTTTTCTCCCTCTAAGTTAAGGGTAATAATTCTGAGGGATCAAATTAAAATCGACAGAAATTGTCTTATTCTGCTAAACTCATTTTCATAAATGGAAGAAAAAATTGCATTGTGTCTGCAACGTGTCAAATCGCAAAACTAATATTCTATTCCGTATTCCGAACTTTATTTTCTAAATTCTACAAACTGAATTATAATAGAAAAATTAAAGTACAATATCATAGATAAATATGAATGGCATTCCCAATTGTAATTGGAATTACGAAATACATTTCCAACAAGTTTGTTGACCAGCTACCGCTGTACAGGCGTTTGCGGAGTATTAGCTGCCCCTGATTTTTTCGTAGACGCGAAAGCGCGCAACCACTGCATGCATGTGTGCTCGGCAGTGAAAGATACATGCTTTATTGTTACGATATTCGTAGTTTTCCTTCTCAAAATATGTATGTGGATAATAAATATCCTTATGGCGACAGGTTCTTTTTTAAGACATGATGTTCGTAATTGTAATTTTGTGATTCAACTGATTTAAACAAAAAAATAGTTTACCTTGAAAATTAAGTCTCACGTGTTTGCTCATTTCCGTTTCAGGTGATCTGAAGGTGCCGCTCAATCACCGTCAAAAGGTGTATCCCAACGGAACCCTGCTGGTGACCAATGTCCAGCGAGTGTTGGACGCCGGCAAGTACACTTGCGAGGCCAGCAACAACCAGGGTCAGAGCTCTCGGCGCGACTTCGAAGTGCTGGTGCTAGGTGAGTCAAATCGATATTCGTTCCACTGTGTCTCTCCTATGTTGTTGTACCCGAGGAAACCCAACATGTTTAAACGGAAAGAGGTGACCCGGTGGCTCCCCCTTGGGAGCAGAACCGGCACTATCACGACACCACCGCGAATCTCGATCGAACAGTGGCCGAAACTGGAATCGATCGCAATTTCAATTGACCACCGCTGCCCCCTGCTGACCACCAGGACTCGTAGAAGACTTCCTGGATGACGGATGCCCAAATTATATTATAACTTAGTACGATATTGGGTAGAACACTGATCGGGGGATACCGCGAAACTTCCAATTAGTTTTTACCTAAAATGTTACTCCATGAGAAAAAAAGTCCATCGTGTTCGATAACTCCTGCGCTCCCGGCTTTTTCCCACGAACGAACTCGGCCCCAGTCCATATTTTGACCACTGTCCACTCGATTTAACGGTCGGCCCTGCTCGCTACAATCGCCGACTCAACCGTTAAGGAAATTTTCCGCCAACATTTTTACGAGCCAAATATTCTTGTACGTATAGACTCTATATGTATAGACAGGAAAGCCATCGACTTTTGGGAAGGTGGAAAGCGGGCAGCGCGCAAAAATGGAGCGCTATTTTTATTAGGCGCCTCCATAAAAAAAGCTACAAAATATTGGCCGACTAAAATTGTTTTTGTCTGGAGCTGGAGGATGGGTGGGGGGTTGTGGGTGGTGGTGCGACGAAAATGCAGGTCTCGCCATATACATGGGGGCTGGGTCGGTCATTTCTTTTCGGGATTTTCTGGAAATATGGATAAGATATAAAAACGGGAGGCAACAAAGTGCTGGATTTTCGAGGAGCGGGTCAGATCGGACATCGATCTGGAACGAGCAATGAATTAAGTTGACGCTAGGTGGCGTGGGCTGCTCTGGAAGCCAACGAACTGGAAAGCCCAGAAGTAGCTGTCCATAGGAAAATTGGTTCGTCTCTAGAATTCTGAAGTCGAATGAATAGTTGAGAGCCCGAGCCGGGAATCGATCCATCGAACCAAATTTTAGTCGAACGTTCAATTAAATTACCAACCATAGTTCAATGTTCAATGATCCCGAGTTCAATTCCCGTTTGAATCTTTCGAGCGAGAGAAATTCTTTCGAGAATCCTGTCGCAGTTGGTGACGTCACTGGCGCTGGCGAGAGAGAGTCACCGACGTCACACCTGTGGTGAGGAGGAAACTAGGTCTCGAACCGACGTAGCGGAGAGAGGTGACCGGATTGATCGGATATCTGAAAGGTGCTGCTCTCTGGTGGTGGTGGTGGAGTATGTTGGTGCTGCCCCGTGTTAAGAGGCAGTCTCGGCTTTATCTACATCGTGGTCACCTGTGCAGCTCCAACCTAATTTGTTTGAAAGCTTTTGACTCCGTGGTCTCTGTTTGGTCGGCCATTGTGTGTGTGAACATAACCAATTGACCAATTTGCGAGTGATGAATCGGGGCGAATTGCACGGTTCATGGTTCACCTGTTCGCTATACGTCACCTGGAGGTGTCTTCAAGGGATAGAGGAGGAGGAGGAGGACATTGGGTAGAAAAATAAGATTAGAATGTGTAGAGTACAGGAGTCCTAGTCGTTAGCAAACACGGATGTCCCAAGTAATCGATGACATCGTTGGGCAAGAATTTCACGAGAATGAGAGCGCACCTAGTGGTCACATTTAAAATGGGGGAAATGGCGTGTTTGCACAATAGTGAAGGTCGTTTTCCTGTCGTAGTTCGAACAAATGAGGAATAAGGCGACTATCGAGTAAACTTCTCGATACCAATATAGCTCCAAGTCTGTTTTCTAGTTTTCTCATTAGTCTGGGCGCATCGTGCAATTGGAACAGTATTCATTTTTATCTTATCTCCAAAGATGAGAGTCGAGTGGATCGCCTCTCTCTCATTCGGTAATCGAGGCTATTCCTGGTCAGAATGCGTAGCAACTCATCCGTTACTATCGCGTTACGATATACCTTAGGTTGCATCAATAAAGACGAAATTGATTGGTCGGATGTGCGATTTGAAATAGAAACGATATATGGCTATCGTATTTGGTACAAGGTGGTTGCTATTCAATTTTTAATAAGTAATTGGGTAATTGCAAGTTATCTTATAAAATCTAAGTTAATTTTGACAATGCTAAACAATTTCAATTGAGCACTCGTCATGTTCAGCATTGGTGAATCCCAATTCGATTGACCAATGCGTTGACCAAATTGTGACGTCATCCGGTATTGTCATTGCGTTTCGTAGCCCGGAACGGATATCATCGAAGCAACTTTTATTGCAGATCCAGTCATAAGAAATCGAATTTCTGTCTCGGGAGTTATTGCTCTTATCTGGTGACCTTCTGTCTTCTCTCGACCAATCGCCAATAACAAAATGTCTGACCACCCTCCGCCCACTGTTAACCGCTTCCCCTATTTGTCCTAGACTCCACTAACCACCTCTATATTGGGGAAAAAAGCAATAATATCGGTCTCCATTGGTGGACTGAAAATGCGGCGAATCTGCAGTGCGGCTGTTGGGTCGAGAGACTGATCGCTGCATTCATATTCACTATACTATCTGATTTACATATGGTTTGTTGTAGTCAGACGTGTTTCAGGATTGGGAAATATCTCAATACGAGTCCCAGAAGAGGTCCTCACTCTGATGTTGAGGTCCCAGTTGACAATTGTCGAGTCAAAAATACTGTAAAAACAAATGACATTTCTCCATCAGCTCGACTCGACTCGCATCTTAAGACACCTTCATTATACAATCCGTATGTTTATTCAACATTTCTTAAGACCGCTGATAAAAATCTATAGTTAATTCGTCGACGCTACGTGGCGCTGCGGTTTGCCTATTTGCTAACCGCGGCTTCGGCGCGAAACTGTCGATCCCCACCTAATCCCGCCACTACCTTGAACTCCCTTTATCGCCCCCTCACCCCCTTTGCCGTGAGCGTTATTCGCACCCCCTTCTCCAACCCCCTCCCCCCCCCCACCAACATCCCAGCTCTACTTTTCGTTGAGCATCGGCCTAGTGTCAAAAATGAAAATTTAAGATTATTTTTCCCCCGTGACTTGTGCACGTACATTTTCGCGCTTCTGCGTTTTCGCCGCGGGCGTAATGGAAACGACGAGACTCTGGATGCTAGGGGAACATCGTTTCTGTCTCTCCGACCCCTCCTCATCCTCATCCCCCATCCCCCCATCCCCCACTATCCAGTAAACTGTGGCAACGTCTTTCGACCTAAGAAAAAAAACCGTTTGATGCGATGCGTCTTCCTTAGACCAATGGGAATCGTGTGGTCTCTTACATTGCCAATGGAAAGCTCAATTCGAAGTTATTTCTCGAGTTTCAATTTTATTTTTGAGGTTCTGTCAGAGTGGTGTAGTTTTTATTTCACGTGTGTTAGAAACGAGTCATCACGGGTTTGATTAATCGCCAAGACATTTCGGGAGTTGTTCGAGCGAGAGAAATCCCACGAGGGGAATTTGAGTATCAAGCTGGCATCACTGGCACTGAAGAGAGTCACTGACGTCACACCTATGGCGAAAAAAGGAGGTCTCGAACCGATGAAGCGTATTGGGAGTATCAGATCTGGCAGAAGCTGCTCTCTGGTAGAGGACGAGTAGGTTGCTGCTGCCCCGTGTTGATAGGCAATCACGCAATGCAACGGTGAATCAGTCCCGGGTTGCTTTATTACCTAGAATTGAAAATAGGAGTTGAGCCGATGTATAGGACGTGTGAGGAGATCGATCGAATTAGGTAGGTGCTGTCCTCTGGTGGCGGGGAGAGAGTATGTTGCTGCTGCCCCGTGTTGCCAGGCAATCACACAATGCACCGGCCACCCAGTGTTTAACCATTTGTTGACACGCCGCCCCAGGTCTAATTCGTTAACGTGGATTTTTGCACTATCCGGACAATCCCTTAGTCTCCTTTCCGGTTGTTGTTGTTTTTTTGGGGAGTCCGTGTATTGTATTTGCATTTTTTGTTGCGCCACATGATGCGACAGAATGTGTTTTGTGGCGTGCTGCGGTGTTGTTCTTTTTTTGCCACTCTGCGACACCGCTCGAGACGAAGACGAGGGGGAGGGGGTTGTCCACCCCCTTATCCCTTTCCTGATGGTGCTCCATCCCACCCAATCTCGGGCTGTAAGCCTCCAAACCCTCGGCCAGCCTTTCCATTCTCGCCTCCCCCTCCCCACCACCACCCCACCCCCCTCTCCTATCTCAAACAATCATCTTTATAATGTCAATTTATGGGCAGCTGTGTACTGCATGCTTTCTAAATCATGGTAGCGGCTTGTCGGCATTGTGTAACATTCGGTTCTGGTATTTTTTTTGGGTTGGTGGCGAGGGGGGAGTTTATCCACCCCCAGACACGCCTATCCCCCATCCTCCCCCCACCACCCTTCTACCCCGCTCCCACCTCACCATCACCCCCATGTTTTTTTTTGCCGGAGTCTTTCACGTTTTTGCAACGCGTGTCTACTGTACAGTGTAGTGGTGGTGTGGTGTGGCAACGTTCATGAACACGCAGGGCCACTTTTCATCTATTTCTTTGTCTTCGTTCGCACCTTGATGGTTCAAATGGTTTTGAGGAGGTCACGAAAGGATTTAAAACTAATGTGACAGTCTGTCTTCGAGTTCGTTCATTCTTTTTTGGGTTCTATTGATTCGAGCCTGTTGGACATTTCCGGTTTGGAAGTGGCAGGATTGATTTAAAACAAAGACACCGGAAGGACACCCCAAAATCTGTTGGTCTCTTCATGAACGATCTCTTTGTGTTATGATTCATCTCGAGCGTGAGTCGTGAACGAATTTTATTCGGAATAGAGCTGAGAAGTATTTTTTTTGGCAGTGTGCCGCAGCGTTGGCCAACCCGTGCCTGTGTGGCCCGTCTCGTGCAAAGATATGCACGAGAACCTATCGCCACGTGCGCCGAGATAGCGAGGTAACAGATGACGTCTGTTGCTAAAAACCACCTTGGCGCATAAAAATGGCGTCCACCCCCAAAGCACCTCCATCTCCAGGACCCCCGTCCCCACTTTATACGGCCGTGGAGAGAAAAAATAAAATTTGTTTTTCGGTGGAGCGCGACGGAGACGACAAAAAAAACCAACTCTGTCGTGGTTCGAAACGGAAGACAAGAAAACTGTAATGGGTGGAACGTCTCGAAGAAATGCTCTCAGAAAACGAGACGCCCACATTCGCGACTTCCTACTTGTAGGGACGAATGTCAGATTTGCTCTCTTTTAAGACGTTTTTCTCAAAGACCGACTTTTAACGTTCCACCAGATCTTGATCGTGGGATCCATTCCCGGCCGAGACCTCTGTCAAATTTGGTGCGAGACAAATTCCTCCACGCGCCTTTCTTGGGGAAATGCGAGCGGATTAAGGGGATCGGAGGGCAGGTGCTGCTTTCAGGTGATTCAGTGTTCAGAGGTAAGCGCACACGATGCGTGACAGAATCTGTTTTATTGGATAGGATCGAAAAGAGGTCTCGAACTAACGGAGTGTAGTGAGGTGATCAGATATCTATCTAGCAGGTGCTGCCCTTATATCCGTATCTGGAGATTGTGAATCTCAGAACTCAGGAGGATTTGTTGCCAAAAGTGAATCGATTCGTTACATTTATCCATGACTCATTTTTCGCGCTAGAAATACGCTTATTTAAAATTCCCTGGACGTCGGCCACCAGATGGCGTAGCGTCGCCTCCGTCCTCCTCGCCCCTCCTCCCACTTCATCCCCCACCACCATCGCGATTGGGGAACGGTAACGGTGATGTCGTCATCATCGATTGGTCGGCAGCGCACGTGCCGTCGGCAGATGACACAGGAGGCGCACGTGAAGAGATTGAGAGAGAGAGAGAAATATTAGCATATTTTTTTATGTCGTCATAATTTGCGAGCTGATGTCGAAGGATGTCGCTTAATGGAGACGCACTTCGACGCCGGCCCAGCAGTACGTGCGATCAATCTTTGACGAAGTTGTGGTGGCAAAATTCCGGAACAGTTATCTCTCGGCAAACGTCATACACATTATATATCGTGTGGGAGTGGGTGGGTGCAATTTGGTTGCAGGGGTCGATCGAAAAGTAACGAAATCTCCGGAACACTTTGTTACGGAAATTCGTCTCCACCTTAAACCCCCACCTGAGGGAGACCTGCTCATTTTAACCAAGCTCAGGCTTGATGAAATCTAGGTAGGTGACCTTAACGTGCACCTGATATCGTGCAGACACTCGTGTTTCCGAAATGAATTCCGGTGTTCTCGGCCGGGAATTGAACACACGATCGTGTGCTTGTTGATGTGACGTCAACGGAGAGCCCAGTTTGTCTTTTGTTTAAACTTTGTATCCAAAGGCGACGACCTTCTGCGTATACATTTTTGAATCTTTTTCACGGAACTGAGGTTACGAAATTGTGCCGCCATTTCGTTTTTCTCCAAAGCGGAAGTGCAGTTCTCCGGAAATTGTGTCTGGTCTATATCCGTTTCCGCTTTCCAAGACATCAGATTGTTCGATATCGCGTTTCCTCCCACACATTTACTCCTCCACTCCGCATCACATTCAGAGATGGCCAAAAGGGAGACGAAAACAAACGAAAATCATTCGAAATCCGACACTTAATTGGTTTTCCTAGTTGATCCGACATTTTGCCGCGCATCGTAATAATTGCTTTTGGATGTTATCGACTTTCACCGACAATCTTTATACGAGTAAAATCTCTTCGAGCTGGTCAAGCGGATTTATGACCGACCAAACAATTTGACCGGAGTTGTTGGCGCGAGGGAACAATCCGATTATTAATTTCACCGATTCATCAACACTGCACCGAAGATTAAGACGCCTTCATTTAAGACACCATTTGGTCTTTAGCTTTCGCCTACGCTATTGCCTCTCGAGCCAATTGTATTTGAGTAATTGAAGGTATTGAGTTTATTAAATTTTGAGATATCTTCAGATGAGATTTTCCAAGACGTTTTAAATGTTAATCCTCTTCTGATTATGTACTAGGAAAATGATGTAATTTAATGATGATGGGCTGATGGAATGCGGAGGTCTATGAGCCTGAGTACGTTTTATATTTTGCTGGTGTCAGTGGTCAAATGTGGGGACTGCAATGTGAGATACCTGATTTATTTCCGTGCATTGATTTTGTAGATATAATTAGCAAATTCGGCGTGTGTCGTGACGGCATTGTGCGGTGACACTCACCAGCAATTGCGTTTCCTCGTCTATTGTGTTGTTTTCAGCAGTCGTCATTGTGACGATGACCGGTCTCGCGTACTTCATCATCCGACGTCAGTGTTTGACGTCGATAATCGTTCATCATGTGGGGGTGAGGGAGGTAGGGGTGGTGACGCCAACACATCGGTCATCGGGCCAGGCGACGACACTTGACACGGGAGGACAATTCTGGATCTCGATTCTCCTCATGCACCCGGCATCATGATGACTCCTCTTTTGACTGCTTGTAGCAAACATTTGCATGATTGCATTACAAATTCTAAATGTATTTTATAATTTTTTTTTAAATCTGCTTTGCGTGCGAATCATCAGATACTTTATAACATTGCAGTTGTCGATTTGTCACGTGTTATGACGCCATGGCAATGGCGTCATAACACATTTAACGATTTTCCAACGTACTCGGGGGTAACAATTGAATAATAATTTGAAATTCGGAATGTAGTGTGTCAGATGTCGTTAGCATCACTGGTAGCACGTGATTGGCGCACGTGAGAGCGACGACAGCGCCATTTTGGAGAAGTGGCGACGTCATCTTTGAATTTTCCTTTTTATTGGCAATTCTTAACATTTCAACGGCTGATATCTAGAGAAATACGCATCATCGAGATTTGAAATAATTTACATTCGACAATAAATTTTCGAAACTATCTACAGCTCAAATTTTATTCGATTTTGTTAAGCCGTTCGTAATTAAACGCCTGAACAAATAGCTTACAGAAAAAGGCATACAATCTTTCAGGATAATGATATTGATGTTCCGGAATGGTCCCGATGTTTTCAAATGTATTTGACATGATTGATATTGATAAGAATATTCAATATTGTGCGTCACAAATTCAGATGCCAAATACGGTTTCAACAAAACATTTTAATTTTGATTTATTGTCTCCTCGATGTCGATGGATATTGGAAATGTCTCGTTGCGCGTCCATCTATTCGTTTTGTCATCGAAGTCAACACTGGCCACCCCTTGGCCCGCTCGCTTGATTGACGCGTGTCGCCCCCCCCACGCCACTCCCCCAGTGTTGCGACCGTCGAAACGGTGCACTGATTGCAATTGTGCCCCTCCCCCCTCACCCGCACCCACCACCACACACACACACTCGCTATAGAGGGGGAGGCACTTGGGATGGCGTTAGGGGGGCTGGGCTCATTGTGCGCCATCAATTATACACCTTTCTGGTCAATGAGTGGAGATCGTTCGTTTGAACGTCGTCTTCATCATCGCGCGTTCAACGATCTGGACAACTGCTCCATCAACGCCCACCACCTTCCCACCACCTTCCCACCACCCCTACAGCCTCACCCCACCCCTGTCTCTTCTCATGACCGCGTCAACGGTAATAAGCGAGTGCCAGACTGCAGATAAAGACTGCTTCTCTCTCTCTCTCTCTCAACCCAGTTAGTTACAGACGGAAATGTGACTTTTTCCAATTCGGGATACTTGCCCAGGACGTAGTCAAAAGTAGTTGTAGCGCAGTCGATATTGCGACTGATTGGGGCTCGGCGATCCCGGGTTCGATTCCCAGCGCGGGCTCTCGATTATTCGATCCCGAGGTACTGGTGCCTAAGCACTAATCACTCACTTAGTGCTTAAGCACCGATAGGGATACAGAAACGCCTGGAGAGCAGCGACTGCAGTGATGGGAAATAATAAAAAACAGGGGACTGTACCTGGATCCTCACGGATACCTGGTTCGATTCTCATTAATTTGATATTTGGATACTTTCCGTGTTTGAAGTTTTCTCAGTTAATATTTGGAAGATTGAAGACAATTATACTTTTCTGTATTTAGGGCTTCTGTATTTTCAGCGAGTTAAGCAGGGCTATTTATTCGTGTGGTTGGGGGCGTTAATATTATTTATTCGTCCAGGGCGCACGTGCCTCCACCGAAGCACCCCCGACTGGCGATAGGCGAGCCCCCTTCCGGCGAGGGAAAAAAGGAGATAATTGGGTGTGGTGGGTGGTTAGGTTAGGGGTGGTGCGGTGGTCGAGGGGGGAGAGAGGAAGGCGCCAGGAGCGTTAACAAAAAGCATTTGTCTTCATCAGTTAAGGTGAAGTCCGGCGTTATGTACTCCATGTCACCGCCACTCATTTCGATCCCGGCTGCTTCACAGTTCAACCCCCAATTTTCGCCATTTAATACTTAATAGCGTCGGCTCATTTCCGGAGTGGGAACTTCGGTTCGCCAAATAGGTCAGGCGCAGAAACGTGTAAACTTATCTGATTTCATTGTCCATTTTTAACACCTTTTCGGTATGTGACCTCGATTTTAAAAATTGACATGACCACTTTTTTAAAAACAAGATTTGTTGTCTAAAATCGATAAAACTAGTTATCAGATATTATTAAAGGATGTCAAACATCTTTTTTAAAAGCAAAATCTTGTGTGTAGTGTATCAGAAATAAAAATGAACAATTACCTGATTAAATTACCTGATTACGTTAATTTGGCTCATCACGTTAAGAAATTTGAATCGTGAGGTGTAAAGCAGATGAGGTGAAAAATGTCTCCGAGTTGTATTTCTGAACGCTCCCTATCGCCTCTATTTTCAATCAACCGAGTCGAGTGCTGAATCGATGAGAGTGTTTTTCGAAATGTTATGATAGTTGGAGGTCGTTCATTTCGGTAGATATACGTCCACCAATAAAGACTAAGGGGGAAGGCGAAGGGGATTCGCATTCCACTACTCACGCCTTATTTCCTGAGACCAGGAATCCTTCGATCGCGAACTGAGTGAGAAGGATCGATTGAATCTAAGTCTTTGTGTATCTTCGTGGGATCTGGATCACAGTACACAACTGCAGATGGTGGTTTTTTTGCAATTATTTTTGCAATTATGCAATTCCTATGCTGATAATTCTGTAAATTATTTATACAATTCTTTCTATATAATTTAATTCTATTATCTCGATAATAGTCTCGATAATTTAATAAGCACCGAGAGGGCTACAGAAACCATTGTAGTGCGGTTGACTACAGTGATTTAAAAAAATTAATTTATTTATTCGATATCGATCATTTTTGTTTTTTAATTTTCAATTATTTTGTAAGTTGATGAATTGACCTTCATAATTATGAGATTTGTTTATTAATTTCACATACACATTATCGTGATTACATATCACGTTGTTTGTTAATTTCAAAATAATCATTAATTTAATGGCAAAATGGTGTGCAAATTTCTCTTTATTACTGCATTTTTTGTATTAAAAAAACGATTTAACAAATTTTGTGTTATTTAAAAAAATACCTTATTTGAGAAGTAAAGTTTAAATTTAAATGAAAATACCAAATTCAGACAGAGAAGATTTCATTTAATTGTAACAAAAAATTGAACAATTAAAATGCTAGCCATTTAGCCTGATTCATAAAACGATTTGCTTCCCTGCATAGCTTTTAGGCTATGTGTGATGACTCGCGTTCGGGGGCAGCACCGAGTTTTCAATTGTGTCAATAGTTACCGACCACATTTTATCACAGGAATTGACGATATTGTTACTAAGTTTTCGAGGCATTTTGTTAGTTAAAGAATTGAAACATATTTTAATAGATTGAAATTGTCATTCAAAAAAATAAAATTCGACAAGAAATGTTAGCTAAATTCCCGAACAAATTGACGTACTTTGTGAAGCATTATTTGAAGTGTATAATTTGAAACGCTTATTTTAAAATGAATTATGGACTAGTGTGGGCTAGTAATGAGCTATGAGGTCTCACGAGGACATATCGGCTGTACCATTTCGGCCCCACTATCGTTCTCGGAATGTGTGTGAGTTGGTGGTGGTGGTGGTGGTGGTGGTGGTG
>JAQGBY010001556.1:0-28503 GCA_034698785.1 Mycogona germanica | reverse complement strand
TGCAATTTCATTGAGCCGTTCGAGAGTTAGTCTCCGGACAGGAAAATCAAAATCTCTGTTTTATAATATAGGATTATTTTTGCTATTCTTTTCTCGGCCGGGCCTCCGTCTGCGCAAGTGGGCTACGTTGAGAAATTATCTAATAACCATTTGTTGACAAGTTAATTAGATAACCGGCGCCGGCAGGGCAGGAAGACAGAAAAACTCTACTCGGTGACACCTTAACAACGATTAAGTCGAGCTGGTCGAGAGATCACGCATCCAACGACCGTTCGCGATCGGTGGCGCTGCAGAGATCGATATCGCGATGCGACTCAAGTCACATTAATCGCTCGCATTTATCTCAATCGACTGACTTCAATTCTAAAGAATGATCGCATTTATTTTTGATACGGTGTCGACGAGTCGCGAACCTCTTTCATGACCATAGACTCCCAACACTCCAGCGCTGTTAACCATCAGCGCTACTCGACCAATTAAAACCCGAGAATTTTAATGGGTGCCATTTTCTGTGACGACAACTCGAGCTACTTGAAACCCCAGTTTTAAGCTGATGATCCAATAAAGCGCTCAACGCGACGCACGCGTGGCGTGTCCTAAAACCCTAATGACATTATTAATCATTAATTTAGTAAGCGTCCATCCAAATTTGTCTTACATTGAGTGAATGCGAGTTGGACGAGTAGCGTGTGGACAATGGTCATGGGGTGACCGCAGCACTGAAGAAACATTGGCGGAAGGAAATGAGGATCTAGATAGAAAACTACGCACGGAATGAATATGAGACGTACGAATATTCCGTGAAGGCGAAATGTTTATAAAAAAGATGAATAAATCATGAAATTGTTATTAAATTTGAAGGCGGTAAATTTTATGCGGTAAAGAGTTTAATGGACGTCTGTAAACAGGCAGAGGGCCCATTTCGAAGCACTTGAGCTGCGATCTTCGAGCGTTATACTCGCAGTGAGAAATGCGGTTTTTCCGCCACTCATTTTCTGAAAATACAGTACAGACTGGCTATAAATGTCGTGTGTAAATATTCCTTCCAAACAAATAAATTATTTAGGCTGTCTCACCAGCTAAAGAGTCCTCCTTTGTCGTGCCGGGATTATGGGGGATACCGGCCGCAGGTTCCGTCACCCATAATTTATGGAACTAGTCCTCGTGTTGATCCTAGCTGGGCTTTAGGAGAACGGACGCCCGCTAGCTACAAGCCATGTCCTCCTGAGATCCCGAGAGACCTCAAAGCAAGCCTCTGTATCTCTGTATTTTAATAAATCTGTTTGCTCACAATTATTATAATAGTTTACTATTATTATATTAGAAGAGTTATTGCCAATTCTTGTTCGTCTTTTTTTCGTCCGGCCTGTCCCAGGCACAACCCCCATTTTTATTTTAAATAATCCAGACGTCCCTGTCCTATTATTTTGTTATTAATATAAATTTGCATCAATTTTCGTTGTCACCCCAAAGCATGGGCAAATCCATCAGCAACATAAGAAGTTAGGTGTGTATTGTTTTTAATGAAATAATGTCTAGTCTCGGCCGCGCAATTTATTCGTGATCCTGTTTATTCCTTCTTTCCTTCCTGTCTGTCATTTTGGTGACTAACGGGAGCAACGAAGAAAAATTTGCTCCTGGAATGTTAATTTTGCTGTTGGTAAAAATGTTGCAGCATAACTGAGCTTAAACGCTCATAGTTCCCTGACCGCGACTGCCGAAATTTCCCCTCCCCCTTTCTCCAATCCGTCATGTCTGATTTACATGCCACCGACCCCCTGTTATCAGTGTATCCCTCCGCTTCTATTAATTGGTCGATCGAACTTCGTACCACAGACGTTTTCTGTCATATAATATGCGGAATATCAATTTGGGTTGAAAGTTGAGTGCGCTTTGCCTTCGCTCCACAACCCGCGGCATCACAAATTTGGGCGATGGAAAAATCGTTAGACGGGACCTGTGTTCAGGAAGGCTGGGTGACTTGACACGGTGACGTCACATATGTTGCCATCCACCTGTGCACCGACGCCCGAAGGGAGCACCGTTCTTGAGCCCCTTGGTGAATTATTAACAGAAATCAATCGAAAGACTTCATTTAGACAGATTAATTTGATTTGATTTACATATTTTCAAATATTGTGGAAAACACTGTCGGTGCATCAATATAAATATCATCATAATATCATCAATATAAATAAATACACAGTGAGTGTGTCACTGCGTATTTATTTATAGACATCGTTGAATTTGAAGATTAAAAAAATTGCGCTTCGAGTATCTTATACCGTTTTACATTTTAAAAAATTTAAAGGAATCATTTATGAGAGTTAAAACGATACATTACATTTTATTGGAAAAACAGCCACCATATCTTGAAGGGGCACAACCTTCTCCTTCCGCCCAGGCACCATTTAGGTTGTACACGCCTCTGATGATGTGATTAATTGTCTCTGGACAAAATGACCAATGTATGAAGAGTTATGGGATTCCCCCCTCCCAAGTTTTTTTTTTTACAAATTCCACCATGGGTAAAGTAAAGTTTTTATAAAAGCACTGGATAACTTATGAAAAAATCGATTCTTAATTGAATATTAAAGACGTCGATAAATTTATTCATTCATTGCATCTCTGAGATTCTCTGAGAAACGTATGTCTAGACGATCTGAGTGTTTTGGTCTCGTTGGTCTCTGGTAAGATTTCGCTCCATTTTGGTCAAAACACAGTTTAAAATCTCCAGAGGGATGGATCACTTAAAATCCTTCCTTTGCCTGTGCTCGAAAGGGCCAAACGAAATCGCATTTCCATTTCCATGGATCAAAACCTGAAAATGGGCCTAGTGTAAATAGAACTTTTTAATATGCAAAGCTCAAAGGCGACTCGTATTGATTCAGCTCAAACTGTACGAGAAACATTTGTGAATTAGTAAATCATAAAAGTAGATAAAATGACTAAATGAGTCGAATTCTTATTTCTTAACAAATCTTAATTGGTGATCACGTTCTTGCCAAGACCTAAGTTATTCAAAGCCGGGTTTTGTTTTTGTGGCGAAGGAAACATGAAATTGGTTCGTGCAAAGGCCCGAAGGGATCGCATCTGTACAAACAGAAAGTACGCCCGTAATCCAGCTTCAGTTTGGGGAACAAAAATCAACAATTCCGGAGCAGACACATATATTTGTCTGCCTGTTGGCCCTGGTAAGTTTCTTTTGGCGTGCGCCGCTGTTCGGTGTTTGATTAAGAAGGCTTTTGACCTGTCTAAAAGCGAGCTGCGTTACACTCGAGTATTACCGATCCCATACGGAATATTCATGTATTTTCTTGTTGTTAAACTGGCTAATATAGGTTTTACTTTTACGTGTCTAGATAGCCGAGATTGGCTAACCTCTGGCACGAAATCGTATTATGGTCATGTACATGAACATTACATGTGTAATACGCATTTCCCAGGTTTAAAAAACATTCATGTCATGCAGGTACGCTTATAGACGTTCTGGGAAGCAATTTCAGTAATGTTTGTGAGGATTTGGTTCCACAAAAGCTGGCAAAAAGAAAGTTTGTAAAAGTTAGAATGTTAATTTGGAAAATTCGATTATTTTCACGTCAAAATCTTGTTATTAATGTAGGCGGGCGAATCCAGAACGACTGATTCAGCATTGGCAACAGATTGCCTTAAAACACGGTGGTTCGTGTTAACGTAACTGTGTTACTTGTATCGCTTTATTGGATTAGTGAAGCCCAATTTCAACTTAGATCGATAGCAGCGAAATCGTTTTCTAATTGTCACTATTATTTTATGATATTTATTAACTATAAAATGAAACCCTTCAGAAATGCATGTTATAGGTAGGCTAATTTCAAGTTTGAAACTAATGTTAAATTTAGGAACGATGTCTTAAGGATAAATAAAGCTGGATAGATACAGCAGTGTAAACCGGTATTGGCATCAACTAAACAAAAGTGTGAAAGGTCAAAATTAATTCGATTAGATATTTCGAGCGATCAGCTAATTTGTAATAGAAAATTAGTAGTAATGCATGACCACAATAATCTAAGAAGTAGCATGTTTTATCCTAGTGATGTGCTCAGAAAATAATGAACATCAAATTGTGTGATGCGGGTTTCGAGAGGATCTTCCCTGAATCTGTGTGGCTTTGAAACAGTCGCTATCATGGGCCACAACTAGACTGTTGGCTTCGGCTTTTGGCTCTGGTTTTTCCGGCCTTCATCGCATCCGTGATAGATGACTGCCCGTCAGTTTCAAGGAGTACTAGGCATCCTCGGTGGCCCATTTCCACCAGGTATTTCGAATGCTTTCCACGAGCAATGATTGTATTGATGACATGGAGTCTCCTATAAGGGGTCTCGTCTATTTACTACTAGACCTTGTCTGGTATAGTTTAAAAAATGTCATGACGACGCCGCGATAATCAACCGGTGACTCTTCGTCTGTTGTTTTGGTCGCTGGTCGTTGTTGTCATCGCTAGTGGTCTCTCTGAAAATGGCAGACTCGATAATGAGATAAGCCATCAGCGCGTAAAATATCACCTTTGGAAAGTCTTCGTGAAACTAGTTCTTGGGTTGGGACGTTTGAGAGTGGGGTCAAAAAGCTCATCAACTGATTGTACGAAACTGAATAGTTAGTGAGCCTTTCCAATGACTTCCAAGAAATCCTAGTGAAAAAGGTGTCCTAATCCACTAGCGTGTAGTGTGTTTGAGATCGATTCCCATTAACACGTAACGTAGCGTCGAGGTTCTTTTTTGTTATCGCCAATGTGATAGGGGATGATCGATAAATAGTAGCACTGGAGTTGCCGGAAGGCTCATTCAGGCTATCGATTTTTTTTCTTTCTTCCTAAGCCAACGAGAACCATCAGTTTGAATTCTACCTTTTACACAAAGAATAACTATCTCGCAAAGTCTAGTCTTTGTGTGTGTTTTGCTTTGAGACGTCGCAAACGTCTTCATTAACTTTCTGAGTAATAATGGCCGGAAGAAAAAACATTTCAACCAAACTTTATTCGAATGTTACTTGCCCCCAAAAAGATTACCCGTTATTTTTAGAAGCCATTGATATAACATTGCTTGGAACTTTTTGTATCAGAGTTGTCGCCTCATGAAAAGAGCATGTTGTTGTTCTCTATAGGATAATATGGTTCATGTTGTTATGCTGATATTAATCTTCGTTAAAATTGTTTCTTTGGCTATGAAATAATTACTCTTTTCAAATATTTATTTATGAATATGAGGGTATCTTTTCTTTGCAAGATAGCCGCTACATCGTGATAATTTATGTCGGTCATCCCATAGCTCACGACTGGCGTAACGCAGCGAAATGAAATTTACGCTGGATGTATTGTCGCAAATTTGTAGGCCAACGCAACTTCTTAAAGTTCTTTTCGTTGTTGCGATCATGAGTTATGCATTATCTAAACAAAAATGCTACAGAGTCTATTGCAAAACTAGTGGAGCACATATCTTTTTAAAGCTTTCCTTTTAGCCCTAATATTTTTTAAACGGTGTTTGCAGACAAGTGTCGCCGTCTGCTGGCATTTAGGGGGCGGTACCTGAGAGGCGGAAGTGTGGCTAATGACGTCACAAACGTTAGCAAAGATAATTGTGAACTTCAGGACTCCTGAAAACCACACTTTTGCGTAGTAATGGCGCGATAGTCGTAACATTTTGTTAGTGAATTGACGGTCGTCTGAGACTATTGAATTATATCGCCGTTTGATGATCACGGCCGATGCCGGGTTACGTCATATCATACGACAGCTAAAATTAGCTTCTCCAAAGGGGGATGAACACTCTGAATAAGCGAGAATCACGTTCATTTAAACTAGAATTTAATCTGGGCGCCGATCCCTATGAGGAAAAGTGGCTACTCCAATAGGTTGGAAAATAGCGTACCGCCAGGATCGCTGTTCGCCAGTCATATAGATGACTGCTCCTTCCCTATTTGTGCGCGTTCTTCCTCCCGAAGAGCCGGGAGCAAGTTTGGTTTGCGTCTCTGCGATGACTCCCGTATTTCCAGGGCTATGCCGCCCCCCACCTATAAATCCGTCGCCGCAGGAGGCGTTTTGTACTATATAGATGTACAAGCGCAGACGGAAATCCACATAAATTTGTTCGTGAAAAGAGGTGAACATGAGGGAGGAGGGTTTCCAGAAACTATCGTGACGACGCTTCCATGTTCACGTATGGCTAAATGGCAGTATTCCATCTCTCTCTCATTGGACGCTCGAAGCTCCAGCGTGTCTCACGAATGACATGACTATGGGCAACGGTGACGTTCTGTCGGGTAGTTGTGGAGTAGACGTTCCGCGCAAGTGTAAAACCTAGCGGATATTGTCGCAATTCAGACCAGCAGACGTGACATCTCTTAACTACAGTTCTTTTTTTTAATTGTTCTGGTTGCAGGATTACGGGTTATATGATTTATGACTTTCCATGATTTATGCCCAGTTCTAATTAAAATAATAGTAAAATATTATTTTAAAAGCGAGCTCGCCACTCGGTTCGTCTCCTTCATTCGGCCTGTCCCGAATTCACCATTTAATATATGATTTATGACGTTTATCTGCGATGCCCCCGCTTGGTTTGATTCGGTTTTAACGACGCATGATTTAAAATATCGGTTATCTGACACTGAAAGGAAACTATCGTCGTACCTTATTCAAGCGAATTGAAATGTTGTTTAAGGTTATCGACAATTTATGTGCAAGAACGCGTTTTGTTTTTGTCACGATATTGGAATTTTAATAAAATGTAATGACCCCATTTAATTTATCTTTTTGATTTTCGGATTTTAAAAAATACAAAATTATTGGGCCGATTACAGCAGAAATTGTTGGGTGTGTGCTGACAAATTTGGGCGCTTAACTTAATTAGGTTAAAGGGGAATCGGAAATAGGAAATCAGGAAAACTTAGGTTGTGAGTGGTGTTTTTCTGCAACATCCAATCATCTAAACGAGTAAAACGAACGTTTCCAAAAAGGAAAATCTGATTTAAATGAAGTCACAAATAGTGAATTGTTTTAAGTCGCCTCGATTTACAGTGTAGAAGTTGGAGGGAACCTTTTTTTCTCTCCTTTTTTGTGTCGAATCAAATATTTCGAAAGCCCGCTTGCATTCTCCGAATGATTGACAGACACAAGGTATTTCGAGCCCGCAAAGAAGGATACGTGTGTCTCTTCTGCCCGAGTAGATCTTCTGCGCATTTCACCAAATGTTC
Source organism: Mycogona germanica (assembly GCA_034698785.1). Taxonomy (NCBI): domain Eukaryota; kingdom Metazoa; phylum Arthropoda; class Diplopoda; order Chordeumatida; family Chordeumatidae; genus Mycogona; species Mycogona germanica. Next base: position 21,273 of record JAQGBY010001556.1, on the reverse strand, counting down.
GTGACCAGGCTCCATGAAAATGTTTAAGAATGAATGTGAAGATAGATCTCAGAAGACAATTTTTATGTCACACTAATCTTGGCTGAACCGGGTGGGAGAAATTCAGCCTAAGCTTAGTGATTTCAAAACCTAATATAACCTAATTTGGGAATTACAAATAAAGAGGGGGGGGAAACCAAAATCGTTTTCTTTTCTTGAATTGAGAAAAAAGTTTTACGAAAAGTGTTTACTTATCTAATTTCTGCCGCCCTCTGTCGTTTGTCCTCTTTTCTTTCGATAGCTTCATCGAATTTTTGAATCTATGCTAACTAGAAAATTGAACCACTCTGCCTTTTTCAACCATTCTAATATGTTTTGACTTCTAAATAGGTTGTTGACAATTCTCTCATGTTTATTTCTGTTTTCATAATTTCAATTGTGTACTTTAGATTTCCTTACTTTTCATGCGTAGTCAATTATTTACCTGTTTCTGTGTTGACAAGTTATTCCGCAATAATAGTAAGATGTTAGACCTCATAATAGTTTAGGCAAATATGTAACTAGGAAATCGAAACGGAGTATTTCAATCTTGTCGAGAGTACACACGCTGTCGGCGTACGTCGCTTTCTGAATGCTAGCATCACCCCCGATCGAATTTGGATCGCCGACGCCGTGAATTCTTAAGCGCGGGGGCGGTGTGCGGCAAACATACGGCTTCCAGCTAACCTGTAACCAACTCTGGATAAAATCAGCGATATATTCAACACGTGAACGCGAGTTATACCCTCTTAAAGGTGCGATGCCCGGAGGCTGCGATCCATAAATGAGATTCCAGCCATATAAGAAGCCCCACCCCCTTCCACTCGACGAACCCAACCCATCCACTCCATTCTCGTACAATCTGTATTTTTACCAGTGTTTGTGCTCAAATGCGTCGTGATTTATTTAAAGAAGGTTGAAAACGTATTTGGTGGTAAGTGGTTGGTCCTATATTGATTACAGGTATCGCAAAATGTACTTAAATAAAAGTTAAACGACGCCAACGCCGGTGTTCATTCAGAATTATCCTATCTGAATCGAAATTGGGCGCGTTCATCAAAAGATGGCTTTCCTTATTTCTCGTTCTGCGCGAATAGTGGTCGCATCGTTTGAGCAAAATTTAGTGGAGAAAGTGACGTCAAAATCGTAGGATAAAATATCTCATATCTTTAATAAACCAACTAAATTTAATTATCAATTTAATTATTATTTTTTAAGTTGAGCACTTCAATCGAAACATTTGCGTAATGACTAATCGACTAAACGCTGATAATTTAATTTTTTCAAGAAATGCCTAAAAAATGTAATTGATATTTTAAAAGATTGACTATCCAGGAAAGGAGATTCTTTAACCAAATTTACGATTTTTGCTAATTTGAATATCTACTGATGAGGGCTTCAGAGCAACAAGCAAATAGTTTCATCGATTGTCGCCAGGATCGCGGAGTTGTGACTAACTTCGTAATGCTAATTCGTGCATCCCATTGAGAAATAGATGGGCAATTTCATCGATTACCATTTTTTAAGTTGAGTGAGGGGAAGAGAATCGTTTATACGTGTTTTACGTGTTTAAGGGAACGGTCGCGACCTCGCATATTTTATACGGCAAATGAATGGAGTCGGAGGGAGGGAGGAAGCTCTCTAACCCATCGAGCCGAAACTTCAGCGCCGCTCCTTGAATACCAAATCACTTCCCCCGGATTTCGAACAATGTCCTATCGGCCTAGACGTATGCTCGTGTTCTCCATATATATTATGCGTGTTGGCTACCAAGCATTTTAATTAAAAGCCAGAGCCAGGGGTCGCACTAATTCTCCCGCGACCGAAAACAATCCCTCAGTGGTTGGTGCAAAGAAAAAATGAGCCGACGAAATCACTGGTGTTAAGTTATAGGCTATCTAGTTTTTTTTCTTCATTCAATTAACGGATTTATTGCTAACGTCTGAATCTCGTTACCTACCAGTGCGATTGAAAATAGTTTCAATCTTATCTTTGTACTAAAGGTGTGTCTAAAATCTGTGGTTATAAATTCACTGGTTATCTTACATTTCTAAGAGATAGTGATACGAACTAATAACTAAGCAGATTTTGTATTTTGTGCTATGTATAGTATTTTAATAAATTAGGTATGTTCTGTTAAATTGCTTCTTTGATCGTTAATGCAATTCTGTTCTTTCCTGGTCAATATTGCGTAACTGCAGTAATCGTTCATCTTTATCTCTATCTTATCTCATCTTGTTTTTCTCGTAATCATTTTTTGGTAACATGTATTTTTGAGGATTTTACTTATTATTCAAATTATCTAACATTATTTGTGTAATCATTGCTTTTCTTTTTATTTTAGGCACATCTGATTACATTTGGGAGCACTATCTGACATCACGACAAGGTAAAGAGAAAAATGATCTGATGTATTTGAAAGAGATATTAGAAAATAGAAATTTCCTTCCAAAAACAAAAAGATTAACTTCAAAAATACATTAAGGACTAAAGATAGACAAGAAATAACCAGAAAATGTAGTCGCGATGTAGTTGATGGCGTTGCACTATAATTCAGTCACTGCATTATTGATGTAAAACTTCCCCGCTGTGCTTTTGTTTGACAGACTATATTTATTCTACTGGTATCTTGCAGCGAATGTTGCTGCAACAGTGTTATTCATCATTTTGTTTACTTCATACATGTCATTCACGAATGACAATGCAAAATCAAACAGCAGTTGTTTAATCTCATAACTTATTTACAGAGTTATTCAATGTGGGCTCCCTCGAAAGAGCTTCCGCGATAAAAAAAAATATATATTGTCATGTTTGATTAGCGACTACTTAACTGTGGAGTCAAAAAAAATGCTGTTGAATCAAGATATTAACTTTTGTGGTATGATTTCTTAACCGTAGATGATGCGGCAGGTATAATGCGTAGAAAACTAACGATAAGGGGGAGCTTTTACGTTTTCGGAGACGAGGGTGGTTCAAAATATCAACTCTATAAATTTGCAATTAGGTTTTCTTGTGCCAGTGTGTGTGTTCCGCACTCTAATGACCTACATCGGAACTTTTTCGGTTAATTTGGCTGGCATTTGGTCAAGTACTCACAGCGGCCCAAATTAGATAGAAATGTCGATGAAGTTGTGTCCCCCACGTCAAAGGACAATTACAGTGTCAATGATTATAATTAGATTGGTTGATGTTTCGGTGCACGAATCTCGGCAACTAATAAACATCATTCTGACTCGCCACTTCGTTCGTTTCCCGACTTAAATATCACTTAGTGCCTAAGCACCAAGAAGGGTACATAAACTTATGTTGCTAAATACACTTCAGTGAATTAAAAAATAAAATAAAAGCATGGGTAAGGTTAATATTATTTGTTCCGTATAAAGGGGCATGAGTGGTACGGGTATGGTTCAATCTCAGTTGTTGGACCAACATGTTTATGGGCGTGGCACTTGCTCTGCTTCCCAGATGCCAATCTATCCACGAACGCTTAGGTTCCTATTGATACATTCGGACAAATTGGCAAGTGTTGCAAGACGACAGTTGTAGAGATAGGCTTATTTTCTCTCGTCGGGGGAAATGGCGTGCGCGTCGATTTTACTGGTGCTCGTGTGTTAGCCGACGACGACGACGACTTAAACTGCAACCGGCATTCGAGCTAATCGCATTCCAATCAATTAATTTCCGGCCGCTGCTGCACTTTGAAGGAAGCACACAAAGCGGGGGAATTGTACCCTGTATAGTTCCCCGCGCAAAATCTTTTCACTCTACGTGTAGGTCTTGCAATACAACTTGCAAAAAGCCTTATTCGGATTAATGTTGCGCCTTCAGATACGGTGTATGTAATTCAAGCTGTGTTTGGAGTAGCGCCACCTAGTGTCTGGCGTTGCTGGAAATCATCCAATGTTCTTCGCAAACTAAGAGACCAAATGACTACATTTGTAAAAGGCGTGGTTTGGGGTGGATAGGTTGGGGAAGGTCGTTCAACCCCTCATTCTGTAGCCTAAGGTAGTAAGTTTAGTTGCCATGACCCGTTGGAGCGCACAACATCGTTCGTTCGCCGTGGAGGGTTTTTTTTTGTAATAATGACAGTTTTGTGGCCACCCCGCTCGCCCGAACTCACCCCCTGCGATTTCTTCTTATGGGGGTACCTGAAATACAAAGTGTTCGTTGACAAACCACGCACGATTCCAGATTTAATAGAAGCCTTACGACGTGAAATCGCAATAATTCCGGTTGAAATGTTGGAAGATGGGATGAGGAACTTTAACGATCGTCTGCAGGATGGACAGCATTCATCGGAAATTATTTTTCATAATTTATTAATTTTTCATTAATTTTCTTCTGTTTTATAATAAAACTACCGTTCATTAGCTACAAATTGTGATTTTGTCATCCCGATATCTCGAAAATTAAAGATATGCCGTCCATTTCAAATGTGGTCATTTGGTCTCCACCATATTGTACTTTTAAAATAAAATACAGATATAAGAGAAGACATATTTTTCTTTACAGGAGAGGCTGGAATTAATGTTTGTGTTTGGGTGAAGTTCTTTCTCGATTTGTGAAATTTTATTAATTTAATCGATCTTGAGTAGCCACCGTTCAAATACTAATAATCGATGCTGCTTCTCTTTATATGTAAACGTTAACAGAGCAATCTTAAAAGACATACCAAGCTCTATGCATTTTCAATTGCATCCAAGCTCCCTCGGTGCGCCATGCATTATCAACAGACTCATTTTAATTAGACTCGATTGTAAAGCCGTTCCGAAATCTAATTGGTATTATGTCACCACTTAGACTAATCACGACCGTTGGCGATAACGGATCCATCCAGTGAACATTTTAGCTACGTTGCTGAATAAGTAGGCAGAGGGATGTGGTAGACGGCAAGGCGAGAAACTAAAAAACCCTATTGATATCCCGTACTATCATTTTATAAGATAGGAAGGTGTAAAGATCATGAAACTACAGAAAAATCCAAACAAACATTTCCAGAAACGATACCGAAGTTTAACTAATATCGTGTTTTCAGGTTCATGTCTCGGCCCCCAACTTCTCGGCCACTTTGAATTTTTGGTCGTTGGAGCAAGAGTGATCCCCGTTTTCTTTTTTATTACTGATCGGTCTCACGATCATGTGCTTGTTGTATTCGGTCCGTGTTTCTGACTCCACGGGGGGAAACCGTTCGGAGAGTATAAATTGCGAGCGAGAATATATTAAAATAATCGGTGTCGAGGAAATCGATAACTTGCGCCAACGACGACATCTTTCTTGTCTTGGGGGTGGACTGATGTTACGTAGAACGGAGTTTACCTCCAATTTGACCGATAAACCCCCCCCGCAAAATCTGCACGCTTGTGACGTCATGCCTTGATCCAATCGGGATGTAACAATCAAGAACTGAACCTATCTCATCCAAGTTCTGGTATCCTCATTTGGACCGAAGTCTCTAGACGTCCAGAATGTATTGAACGATCCGTTTATTTGGTCAAATATGAAAAATGACCTGTTATGTTTTTATTACCTTTGGATTAAGCCGTACTTTCAAGATTTTTCCTGGAAATTTGTAACAGTTTAGCCAAGTAATATTTGGAAAAATTAAGACTGGCTGTTTGGAGAGTTTTTGGGGGTCGAATCCATCTCGCATAACGTCTCAATCTTTCGCCTTTACATGTACCATAGACGCACACCTAGATCGGTTCGGGGGGAGGTTGGAACTTCCTTCCAACACCTCGAATGTTAAATGTCCGCACTCGGTGACCCCCGACCTCAGATTTACCATCCGTTACCAAGCCGTACCGGCGGCATGGGGTCGGTCATGTAGAAACGTGCATAACGCACACCATGGGGGTCTGTGTTTTATGTGTTTCTCCACACAAGATCAGTCTCTCCTAAAGCAAACAGATGTTCGTGTTAGTAGATCCACTAGTGAAATGGAAAATAGTCGCAGTATCGATGAACGCGGGGGCAATCTCAGTTCGCATTAAAATTACGTGTGTGTATCCAATCCCCTTCCTACTACTTACTACATGTACACATATTTAATGTTGCCTCCTAAGACTGTGAGGACTGTCTTGATGAAAGTTGTCATCCAAATTTACGAACTCTCGCATATGGAGCTCCAAAATGGAATTGAAGTCATTCAGTAGCGAAATATGCGCCACCTTGCGATAAAGCGCAGCGTCAATTCACGGTTGTTTTAGGCATGACTAGTTTTGTCAACAGACAAGTCGCTGTCGTCGGTGGTGGGATCTTGTTCGTCTCCACTCCTGATTGAAATTGAAATGATTAGAACTAACTCAAAATTGGTTAAGTAATGTATCCACAATTTCATGATCAGTTTCCTGTAATTTTTCAGAAATTGTAAACTTTCAGAATCTCAAAGAGACATTTAGTTGGATCGTGAATCAAGAAGGTAAATGAGATTTAGACATTTTTATCCCCAAGAGGGCCACAGAAACTCCTGTTGTGATATATCCCCCCCCCTAGCTGCCTGTTTCTTTTTTGGTAAACGAACCCTGGGCATGAGGTTTTCTGTAATGGAAAACCGGCTGGTTTTGAGGTCCAACCTCATCATTCCGACAAACGATAATTAAGTAAATCTGATTTGGTTAGTTGCGAGTATAATTGGGTGTGGCTTGTTAATTGCGGACGTACAAGGGCAATTTATATCTGGGTCTTTAGGGGATCGGTTGGGGCAGCGACGCTGAGCTCGGTTCTCAAGAGTGCGCGAGTATGCGCTGTGGCTATCTCACCTCTCTAATAGGACATGATGGATGGAGTCATTTACATGGCACAGCGCCTCTGGACAGAACACATCAACCTTTCCGAGAGCTTCCATCTATTTTTGACTGGGTTTGTCTGCGTGCGTGCCTATTGTGGGTGTGCTATTACGAACTGCAGATCAACTTCTCATTCGTGAAATTCCTTAAGGATTGCTGCCTTTTTTTGCACAAAGAGATTCTTCTTTATCTTAACTACTTCTTGAATCAGCTAACGACAAACAAGGATCCATCTTTAGAAATTTCAGATTAAATTTGGCCACATCTATAAAATTCTTTCATCAACTTAATCATCAATATTGAAAATTTTGCCCTATGTCTTGTAATGCAACACATTCACAGTTAGTCATTTGGTTAGATTTTCCACCGCTAGTGGCGCTTTCTACGTGACCAGTATGGCAATATTTGTGTTTGCCGCGAATTTCCAATAGTTTCAAAATGTGGAACATTGTTATTATCAAAAGTTTCGACTGTTTCATTCGAGTCGTCTCATTTGATGAACTCGTTTGACTGAAGTTCAGAATTGTGACCCGAAAAATAGCACCCAGAGGTTAAGAAACGCTGCGTCATTTAGAAATGATTAAAGGAGCAACTGCCCATGTGTTAGCAACTTCGTAAACAGCGCGTGCGAAGTAATGTGTCTGATCACCTTTGACCCTCGCCAGCCTATATCTAAAAATGATGACGTCATAAATTGAACTCATGACGTCGGCCTTGGATCCATCGGCGTTGGCACGGGACACGCTGAAGTCGGAGCGTCCCACTTTTGTGTTTTTTGAGCAGCAACCTGAAAACCTTTAGACCCCTAATTATTTACCAATTACTCTTTTGGACCAAGGACGCTGACCATTTTGAGATCGATAATTCCTTGCGTTCGTTCATTTATGGATCATGTTGAGCAGGAGTGGAGGATTATCCCAGTCTCTGAATCGAAAAACATATTTTTCTAAGTTCTATATATTATACTCGTAAATAAACCACGAAAATGGTATCAAGCTCCGGCTCAAGAAATAAGTACACTGTGGTGATGCAATCACACAATGCACAGGTGCTGTGCAGGAAAGCTCGTCAACCGTGGGCTGGGGTGCTGCTGCACCTATTTGTTACGGAAGTCCACCTGCATTTCTGACTTAAGCACAGTTTTTTTTTAAATTGTGTCTGCTTGCCATTTTAAGTGTGTCTCTTGATTGTCTCTCTTGCTTTGGCTGCGTATGTCTCACAAATTCCCAACCTCTCAATCGGGGGACTAACAACTAATTAATGACAGTTTCTTCCAAAGATGTTAATTGGCCGCTAAACCAACTTTTCAAAAATAATTGCTTCTATCTATTCGTCAATCGCATTTCCCTATTAGGCATCACGCAGTTTCTCTTTGCTCATGTTTCCTGTTAATCACACACACCACAGACGAGATTGTCAAAATATATTTCTTATCTAAGGAAAGACACATTTCGCCGCACGGGAAAAGGCTCGATACCACCAAAGCGATTCGCTTCCCTACGCCGTTAGAGGGCGACACCATCTGAAGGGAATATCTGTGCTCCTCAGTTGGTAGTGGCTCCATCGGATATCTGGCAAGAAAGGCGGATAATTTCCCGTTCCATTTCAGTGGATCAGTAAGGAAGATTGGAGATAAAAAATAATCAATTAGTGAGTAAGAAAGTGCTTCGTAAAAAAAGTCGTTTTGCAATTAAAATGTTGTTTTTATTTAATGCTGTTCGGAAATTGGAATGATCCGTCTTGATCACTAGAAAAAATTCTTTGATAGAAACAAGCGATAATTGGGTGACTACTCGAAAAATAAAATAAAAACTTACTGTCGATGCACAGGAGCAGAGGACTTCTATTCAAATCAGATATATGTACTATCAGGGTGTACTTAAGTGTTGCAATTTTGAACATTTCATGTCGTTTTGGTTAACCAGTGACGTCACTCTCTGGACTCAGTTTCGATGTCCACTTCCAAACTGAAACAACAAAACAATTATAGATTCAGTCGAGCATTCGATAGTTGTTAAAGAGAAACAAACTGAAACAAACTTTGTGGCTCGAAAATTTTCAATTATTGCCATCTTGTTTATTTTGCCAGCGTGGCCGAAAATGACGTCTAGTAGTTGAGGTCAGGAGCTTTTTTACGTTGTCAATTTTGTCTTCTTCGGTACAATTATTGTAGTGGCAATTTGAATAAAAAATCATTTAAACATTTGCGATTCGGCATTGACATATTCGATAACAGAAAATTTCCTATCCTATCTTGTCGTGCCAACAGTGGATTATGTGGTGGTGAGATTTTTGCTTAGGCTGTTAGTGTTTGCGATCGGTCGCCAGATGTCACTGGTTCTAGAAGAAAAAAATGCAACGGCGTCGTGTTAGGTTCGCTAAGCTCCGATTGTAATCCATCTTCGTCGCCACAATCTCTCTCTCCGTAAGCCCCGTTTGGATTCTCGAGGGCTGACATTTAAATCTTAACGAATTAATTAAAAACTTTTTTACATAATCTGGCCATAAATCACGGGTCCACGTATGAGAAAAGAAACGCTTAGCTCATTTAACCGTTCAGTTTCACAATTAGTGAAGCGTTGCGATTGTTGTTGCGAATATTTTGTGTTCATGACGTTTTGGTCTCTGATGAACCAAAACGCTCAGTTGAGGAGAGATTAATATGTCGGAGATGACAAGTGTGTTGTTTTCGAATCCCGTTCCATGAGCGATCCACACTTGAAGAGGGTGTATTCTTCTTCATCAATATTCCCTCGGAATATCCCTATGGGCTGCTGGCAGCGTCTATCTGTGGGTGGCAATTTTGAACTTTTGTTTTCAATGTTTTTAATTTCCACAAGTTGCAACAAAATGGGAAAATGTCGATGCTGTCCAATCTTCCCCATCTTGAGGCTGCCGTAATGGGCACTGCAACTAATAAAGTCAAATAAAATCTCCAAAAGTGACTAAAATTGTAATCAAACAATATGGCACCTTGTTGATTTTTCCTGAGACCTCGGAAATCAAATCGAAATTCAAGAGTGTCGATAACTTTTTCTTTTGACAAAACAAACAACGAAATAAATTTAGCATCTTTTACAGTTATTATTATTGGGACCATTTGATGTTTTGCTCGATAAAAATGTTATTTTTATTTTGATCGAACACATGCTTGAGTTTAAAACCTCCAACAATTTTTACTCACATGAGCTCTCTAGGTCCAATCAAAATAACATATCCCTGGAGCAAAACTCGAGATAACTCCAAGTGTATTTGGGGTTTTAGACACTGTCAATATTGATTGTAGTTTATTAATCTTTTTTCAACTACGCTCGCTTTAACCACATCGATAAATCCCTATAGTACACCGCAGCTAGGACATTCCATTATTTTTTCTATTGTACGTATTGACGTCTCGAAAAATTAGACCCCCTGTCTCTCACTAAACGGCCACTTTGTGCTCGCTGTCGCCCTGTTTCCGGGTCTGCAAGCAACAGACTGTTACTAATATATCTTAAAGACACGCTGAACGTTAGTGCTTTTGCACCCGAGCGTTAATTTTTCCTTCCATTGTTATTTATGAGTTTTATTTGTGATTTTTTTCACCAGTTTTCTTTTGCCGTCACCGGACCATATACCCGGAATCATGTGGCGCATTATGAGTGACTCGGATGTACTTGAAGTCGTCCGTGGACACCAACTACTCCTATGTTGCCAATGCGATGGCGGCCATCCATTCGTGCTTATTCGTCGTACATTGGGGGGCGAGCACGTAGAGCATGACGGCACTTTTGCTAGAAAAAAAAAACATAACCGATAAATCACGGCTGGTATTTCGTGCCATGGAGGCAGGGGTATCGTGTGCGTACATGTGTTTCAACGAACATTAAAAGTTATGAATGACACGTCGCCTAGAACTCGTGTAACATTTTACCATAAAAAAAGTTTTAAAAATAAAACATACTTTTTTATGGAGCTTATTGAAACGGTCTACCGATTTACGAATACCACTTTTCCATTTGACGAGTTTCCAAGTTCCGGTTTCTGATTTATTGTTGTCTACCGGTTTACATTGCTAATCTAAATGTAAAACGTTGCGTGTGTGTAAGTTTTGTATCATGTGTTGTATTGTTACAGCAATATGACTAATGACTGAGATTCGAGATGGTCAGCCACATGGTTAGCGACCATGTGTTGTCTTTGTGCGTCATGTTGTCGATGTCATGTGATCTTGGATGCGTTTTATGGACACAAGATTGGTTGACATTCCCTGAAATTTGATTTAAACATTTTGGCATGGGTGTGTACTCAAATAGAACAGTCAGAGATATTTTCCCCAATTTTCCAAGCCAATATTTTGGCTCGAAGTTGGCGTTACTTCCTGGATTCTGCAGACTGAACTTCTACACAGTAAAAACAAAATCTCATTTCTAAAATGCAAAACAACTCAAAATGGAGACGAGGCTACTTAAATTTATGAAGTCTTCTCAGAAGATGCAGCTCTGCTATGGGGATGGCCGAAATTGTAACCGTCTCCTTTTTTTTTAGATGGTCCTTGTTTTCACCGTTTGGTTTTTGAGTTAGTTTAAGTAAATATCGTCTCAATTTCTAAGGTCATTCAGCCCAAAGGTATTTTTAAATGAAACGTTGCAAAATATGTAAATATGCCAATAGAAAATAGGGACATGAAGTCATAGTTACAAAAATATAAACGAAATGTGTAAATAGGCCAAATAAAAATGAATATCAAACTACAAAATGAGATGTTTTCTCGTTTCCAGAATTACGACAAAAATAAAACGCAGAAACATATTTTTGAGATTTTGTTTTTACTGTGTAAGAGTATTGCATTTCGTATTAGATCTTAGGAGGATCAGTAGGACAGAATCCTTGTGTCTCAGAGAGTACGTTCTTCACGAACATGTCACGTACATCTCTTTGTCATAGCAATAAATTCTCAGACCCAACTTTTTATTTTTTGCTGCGTTGTCTTTTTCGGTACCTCCTGGAAACTGGCGTCCAGCGGTGATATCAACATCGAAGTATTACGTAGATCGTCCGTTATATTGTTTGGATACTTCTTGTCTAGTGTTTTCACGTCATTTTCGTCGGTGTCTGAGCCGGGACTGGTCTCAGTAGGCCACACTGAATTATGAAAAAGATTCGCCGTCTTTTCTGAGATTCTTTTCTCATCCCGTACTGGATTCAAAACAGATGTCACGCCAGTATATTTCATCTTTCAACAATATTGATAGTCTTTCGTTTTGTCAAAAAATTCAGAGTAAAAAAGAAACTTCGTTTTTGTAAATGCTCTCTCACTATGTCCGTTTCCAAAACAGTTCCATCTCTATTCCCCTACCTATATACTGAGGATAAATTCTATGCGATCTCTTTTTAAAACCAAACATTCTTCCCATTTGTCAGGTGTCAGACTGACTTAAGGTCACGGCGGAATGAAACGGGGCAACTGAATGTTTGTCCGAGTCTATATCGATGGAATTTTTACCATCTGTTGTTCGAAGCAAGATCCACCACGACTGCATGTTTAAGTCTAGCGTGGAATATCGATATTTTACCAAACTTATCAGTTTCAAAAGTAATAAAGATAGGACGTCTTGAATATACTAGTATATAATAAATATTATTTATCATTAGTTTCGCCACCAAACTGATGAGTTTGGATTGTCGCGGCTGGATTGTTATCAACAATGTTAGGAATTAGGAGTTACACTATATATTTTTTTGTGGGACTAAACGATTTCGTCAGTATAGACTAAAGATACGGGAAAGTAGTTGCGGGGTCTGAATGAGTAATTACGAAACTTTTTCGGTGGCCATCAAGTTCACCCATACAAGTGCATGTCTTTGTCTAGTATAATGTCCTTTCCTGCTTTTTGATCGTACGAAGCTTGTGTCTGAGCAATTTGTCACCTGCTTCATTCCTGCTCCGAAGACATCAATTCTCTTTTTCTGAACGTGCCCCTAGCCGGATTCTGGCATGAGTACTGTCTATACAGATACGTCATACTCCGATGAAGTATAGCTACATGGCAGACATTTTTTTTCATTGTTGGCTCTCTGCCAAATGATACTGGCGAACTATATCTAGGCACAAAACTATTTTCATTATCGCGAGGGGTGCGTGTGTGTGTGGTCTCATAATGCAACGGCGTCCGGAAGTGGAATTCTTTTATGGAAAGGCACTCTCGAAAATGGTTCATTTCTATTTGCTCATAGAATATGATAAAGGTATTTTCTATGCAAACGCCATCAGGAATCGTGACCTCGTATCTCCTAAGACCGGCGCAATGCAGCTGACCCTTTTTAAATAGCCTTATCACACAATTCGACTGTATAGTATTCGATACTTATTCGATAGTATTCGATACGTCACACTCGACAATTCTTGCTTTTGACTTATAACGATGGAATAAATGGGTTAATTCCGACCAGATCATTTTCATGTGATTCCCCGTCGCAGGGTGTCATGAGGGGTTGACTCAGACTGAACCGGCGAGTTGACACTTCGCTGACACTTTTTTTTTTTGCCCATTCACATCTCGCAAATACGGAATATATCTTTAGGTCCGATAACGCTCGGGGAATAAATCTCACGTACGGCTATACGAGAAAAGTCTCAAGATCACCTACTGTATCGCGGCAAGTCTTTAAAAAAGAAAAACGGAATACTTGTCACGTATGCGTTATGCAAAACTAGACTCTCACAAAAAAAAGGCAGAGTACGTCGTTGTTTTTTGGACGAGTCGGTTTTATGCCAAGTATTTGCCGTATGGTATATATGGAAAGGCAAGTTCATAAATTGAAAGAAATTAAGGTTTCACATTGAAGTGATCAGGAAATTTTTTTACTAAAAAGATCATAAAAAAATCGTTCAAATTATAATTTTGAAAGTTGCAATTTAATTTACGTGCAGCATGAAAACAAATTCATAAATTAATTTAATTTTAACAACGACTTGTTTGGTTCTTTTAAATTACCTTTGGTTATTATTCGGTTCGGTAAACGTTCATTTATCGTGTACTTGTATAATTTTTCGACCTCTAACTATAGACGAGTAATGATTTTCGAATGGTGAACCAGGTTTTATATTTTTTATTCCAAACATTAAAAATTAATATGAGAAAATACAAGGTTGCTCTAGTGGCAAAAGTGTTACTTTATTTTTCGTGACCTGATAATTGATTTGCCACTTTCTTTTTTACAACAATAAAAGCATACATACAGAACCGTAGAATGGATTCGACATAGGCAAAGGAACTTTTAATGCTTTGTCATAACATGCTTGAATATGCTACGAGACATTCTAATGCATATTTTAATTTTAAATGCTTTTTTTTAGTGCTCTGAATATTCATGATGCGAGCTCCATGACTCAATTGGGGCAAACAACGTCAAAACTTGTGCAATAATAATGTTTCTAGAAAATTGAATTTTTCTATTTCGCTTATATCTCCTAAACCCGTTTCACAGCACGATAACAAAAAATGAATGAGAAGCAATTTTTTTAAACTTACTGACACAATACAGTTTTTTTTTAGTTCCTAGTGAGTTTATATTCAGTCCACGTTCATACGGTATGACATCTCTTTCGATCAGAGCAACATACCGAAGTCTTTCGGTAACAGTCATAAACGAGTGCATGCGTGACCAGTGTTGTCCACACTTTTTAATAAACTGTGTGTTGAAACTTCATTTTGTGAATTTTCCAACGTATCGTCAAACACAAGTATAAATCGAATTATCTGGCCAATAGGTTGTGAGACAAAATTTTGTGCATCAAGAGAATAAAGGCATTTCATTAAATACAATTTATTTATCTTAGTTTTTCCACAACTCAAAACAAAATTGATCTTAAATTTAAGATAAATGTTTTTACAGTGTACGTGCTTTATTTACTTTGTGATATACTCTTAAAAATAAGAAATCTGTTAATCGCATTCTGTCGTTTAAAACATCAGCTACGACTCGTCGTAACCCAGTCGGTATTGCGACTAACTGTGGCTCGGAGGTAAAACAGAACATCATAGTGGCCTCTGTCACATACAGAGTAGAACAGTTTCCGATATGGGAAAATGACACGCATTTGCCTATTGATTATACACTTATTATTATCTCGAATTGCAATGAGAAAGTCACTCGATGAAAAGGCCATTTCCTTATCCATTTGTGGCCATCAAACCTTTAATTGCGATCAGTGCGAAATTTTGTTGGCGAGCCAAGGCTTACACGAATGGGATTGGTGATAAATGATCTAATGCAGGAAAGAAAACATTGTTTATGATTATTGCCTAGGTGCAAATGCAGTAATCGAGTCGCAGTGACACATAAAATCGAGAGTGGGTAGATACCAGGTTAAGGTGTTGTTGTTCGAGCACATTATTGACAGGTATATCTGTGCGTTGGATCACATGCCATTATGCTGCCCTTTTTGCGGGGGCGAGAGATCGCCGGGTGATACACATTTTCCAGGTGGTGTTTTCGCACCAGTGTCCTATGTCAACTCACGTGTATGACTTATTTTTGGATTCACACCCAAACCAATCGATATCTTTGTCGAGAAAAGATGGAGGTCTGAATTAATATCGGGCGAATAACTGTCTTATCGAGTTCCGCTCATCGAGCTGACTTCCTTCTACGTCGAAGGTCAACCTATTCCTGACAACGTCGTCTGGCTGACGCGACCACCAACAACTATTGAGTCTTGATGATTGAACGGTTTTCAGATGATGGCTGCTTCAGTCAACAGCGCTCTGGTTGTAAAAATTAAACATCGCGCAGGACCATATTTAAAAATCAATCACGTCTCCAAACATACTTGCAAAGAGTGTCCGACTGTGCAGCAAAGCAGTCATTACAAAAAGACGCCTCCACGTCGAAAGAACGATGTTGAACGCTCCAACGGGTCGTGGTACCTAAACTCCGATTTACTTGACCAGTTCGTCAGAGGAACAATTTCCCCAGTTTTAGAGTTTGACCTCACCTTTTCCCATTTCCAGTCCTTTTCTCGGTTACTCGATTTTTTGGACACCATTTCAAGTGTTTGAGGAGCTGATTTACCTGTTTTTCTGCTTCGCCAGGACTCTCGCCAGAACTAGAACCCACACACTGATTTGTGCGTCACTCCAATCGTGTTTACTTGCTAGCCGACAATCTACTCGTTGGAACTACTCTCGTAGACTTTTATGATGGACTCGCCATATCGCCGTCTGTTAATGGAAACTTTGTCGTCCACACTTTAGACGAGAGCTTTTTGACGGACAGCCCTAGTCGGTATACTAGGAAGTCCGTATTTCAATATGATTTTTAGCTGGACCCAGCATATCTGCCGTACAGGGTTTACGCTCGGCGTAATTATTTTACAGTTTGGGCCACTACCTAGCGGTTTACGATCGCCCCGTAATCGGCTCACTAATCCGGTTTATGTGGAACTTTGTCCGACTCGCCTAATGCACTTGTAGCTATAAAGCCCGGGCTAAAACTATATGGCCTAGTGCAGCTTGAGATCCTCGCACCTGAACGTATGCGCATCTCCAATTACCACTAGGTGGCGATTTTGAACTTTAACTTTTTCAATTTTGCGTTATGATTTAAAATATACAGATTAATCTATATTATAATCCTAAATATCCCCTTTTTATATATTTTTTCATTAATTGGTCTGTTTCCAGGTTTACTTTCGAACGGCTTAACGAAATTGTATAAAATTTGAGTAGTGTTTTTTAAATATATACTATATAAGTAGTTTCTGTACCCCTCTCGGTGCGTAGGCACTATGTGAGTTGGCACATTTTCAACTGTACCCCGGGATCGAATAATCGAGAGCCCGCGTCGGGAATCGAACCCGGGACCGCCGAACCACAGCACGTCGCTAAACCAACTGCGCTACGAAGAGTCGTACCACTACTTTATTTAATAAGATCTGATTAATATTTTTTATGTGACACTCACTGTCCGTTGCAAGCATGGGGGTTGCGGTGACCACACTGAAATGGTCCGCACTGGTCACTCGAAGGTTGACTGGATGACCGAAACGGTGAGGCGCCACAAGGTATGTTTGCAAACAGCCCATAGCAGCGAATTATAAAAAATCAGATAAACATCGTATGTCCGGTGTACACTGTAGTGTATTAGTTTACCAGCAGAGGGCGCTTCGATGTTTAGAAATTGGGCGCGTGCCCGTTTCTTTCAAAAAGGGATATTGAAAAGAATGAAAAGATGATTTGGATAAAATTGTTGGTATTTATTTCTGAAATGGTGAATTCGGGACAGGCCGAATGAGATATTTATTAGGAGGTATTTATTTCGATATTTTGATCGGGCGGAATCCGATTTACACAGCAACGTACTGAACTGATATGAAAGTCTTTCAGTCAGTGAAAAAGGCCTAATGTCGCGTGGATGGCTCTTGCGATGTTGTCTTTTCCTGCTGGTTTTGACAGGATGTCATGCTTGGTTTCTAAAACATTTCGAAGCAATCGCCCCATCGAAGCGAAGAGGTAAATCATTTTGTGTTGTCTAGTTCTGAGACGTTCGTGAGTTCGGATCTGTTGTAAAAAAAAAGTGCATTAGTTTATGCGGTATTTTCTAGTATTGCAATGTTTTCAAAGGTGATTATTGCCATCACACTCCAGTTATTTTTGAAGTATCTTTTAAACTGATTGGTTTCTAACTTGTCGCTGCATCAATTAGTACACTCCAAAATATCATCTGGTGTTATCGATTCCAAGTCACACTCCCATTCCGCGCTTGTTTCTGCAGAGGAGGAATCCAGGTGTCTTGTTGGTGAGTGGCGAACTGAAAGTAATGGTAGCTTTAGATCTAACTAATTGACTCAATTGTGCAAAAATTGTGCCTTTTTGTTGGTGCAGATTTTGTACAATATATATGGGTGGCAATGTCATTTCTTGTGAATTGAATTGGCCAGAAAATCGTAGACAACCACGAGGGGCGAAGGTCGAAATATCATTAAGAAGTGAAACTACCCCTTAATTAATTTTGTAATATACTATTTAGTATTCAATTTCATTGTTCCCATTGCAATTCAGACGTGGTGAAACGTCTTAGGGGCGTGAAGAGGACCAGCTGGGGCTACGTTCTGATCGAGAACGAGGCGGAAGTCACCTACGACGAGTCATTGTCCGCCTGCCGGAAGCAATGCATGCAGTTGGCTCAACCGGTTGACGACCACCAGATTGAGCTAGACACCCTGTTAGCTCACTATCCTGCCAGAACTCGTTTCTGGATGGCCAGCAGGACGACGGGGCGCGGTTCAAAACTCAGTAACCATCACAGGTCTTACCAACGCGAGCGCCGTCTGACGGTCAACTCCAAACTGCCGTACATCTGCGAGTTCAACGTCGTCCAACAGCCAGTGAAGTCCGCGCTACTCTCCAGTCATCATCATCAATCACCTGTGGTCGTAGGACAAACCATGAGCGCTGCCGGCACCGGTGGCGATCTTGTCCGGTCGCTGTCTAAATCGATACGCAGATTACGTCACCAACAAGGTCGCCGGGTCAACAGGAGGAAGGGGGAAGTGCATCCAATGATTGGGAGACCCTGGGAGTCTTGGGATATCACCGCCAATCTGTTTTCCAAAGGAGGAGGAACCCACTTGAATGAAGTCTGTTGGGATTGACAAAACGGGATCACGTCATTTTGGACTCGATTTGATCTATTGGCGTTACCGGTTATCGGTTTTTTTTTTCTAAAAAAATAATTTGTGGTGTATGTATGCAAATCGAAATTGTATCGAAATTGTTGTTTGGTTTAATTTATCCATCATCATGTTCATGTGTTCACCTGCGACGTCCTAAAAGATATGCCGAACATCTATCTCTCCTATTCAGGCTTTACATTAATATTTCGTGGTAATATTTGGGTAGTTCCTATCTCGTGAGGTCTTGTCTTGACATTCCGAAACGTAGATAGTGATAAATAGATTTAAATAGTGATAATAGATAAAATATAGGGTGTCTCATCTTCTCGAAAGAAGATCTGGAAAGTATCAAAAGGTCGATAGATCAATAGTACATTTACGCTCGAGACCAGACGAGACTCTCACATTTTAAATTCACGGTCTCGCCTTGAAATTAAAGGAATTGTAAATTGTAAATCAGTCTTGTAGAAACAGAAATAACACATGGAAAAATCTTGTCTCGACGTTTGATCTTACGATGTGTTCATTACAAGGAAACTATTTTTTTCACCGTTCTTTCATAATTTTCGCCTATATATGCAATGCAATACGATCCGGAAATAGGTGGGCTGCGCTCGTATCGTTATTCGTAATCGTGACTCGAGGCTACGTGCGCATCGGTTATTTTTAAACAACGTCGATCCTTTGTGACGACTATACGCGCCCGCAATATCCGGTTTATCCTGTTTGAAAAGAGGGCTGGCGGCAAAGCCGGTAGATTGTACCGGAGTAAAATGCGATTTTGTAGTTAATGTTGAAATACATCGTTTACTCATTCAACCCACCTACATGTAGATCTGCATTACACAGTATATGTTATATATATGCCCACCGCCACCGGTCGATGCGATGTGGCTTTTATCTGGAGCTGTCTTTATGGAAACCGATTCCAGCGGAAAATGTCGCTCCAGAGAGAGAGACCGCGGCAACGCTTTTGTACATGTATACAAAATCATACGCTGCCGTGTTGTCGGATAGTCGATCTCTACAAAAATAGTAGCGTATACATGCGTATGACACATGCGGAGGTTGCCACTCCGAAATTGCATCGCCGCATTTATCCCCAACTTTCATCTGTTTGCCCAGCTGGTTCATTGTTTAGGAATTAATTTTCGTTTGGATGTTTATTTTTTTTTTCTCTCGCGTCGGTGGTTGTTAGTTTGTTCTGTCAGGTGTGCGAGGGGATACACATGGTTTTGACTGTTCGTTTCCATAGATCTGGTGATCTGGGGATCTGGGGATCTTCAAGTGAAACTATTGGTTGACATTTGGCGAGGCGAGTCTTGTGGTAAGATTTGGAGGCGAATTTCGGAGGCAATGCTTCCAAATCGAATTAATGGTTTAAGTGACAATTACTTGAATAAGCCCAATTGTTCGATCTAAATTATGCGAAAAAATGATTCAATCATTACCGAAAAATACGTCTGGAATCGAACACTGGATCATCTCACCGCAAGTCTTAGGTAAAATTGGTTACACAATCTGTTGAGATATTGATTGAATGGACGAGAATTGAGTTTGTGCAAGGATGTTGAAAGTCAAGCAATTAATTTGCCATCACCAGGGGTCTGTTGTTTACAACTTTGGGCATGCGGGCTTCAAACTGAGATTTACACTTTCCCGTTAATCACAAAATCAATGGCGCCCTCCTCCCATCGTTTCCCCGAAACTCATTAAAGCAGCATTTTGACCATAATCTCCATTTTGAGAATAAATCATCGTCTCTCTGCTGCACTTTGTTACTTCGTGCCCACCGACGTCAGTAACGTCGTCTCTTAATTCACGTCTCTGAGCACAACTAATGATAGAAGGAAGTCGGGAGTTGGAAGACATTTTTTAGTTTCCGTAAACAAAAATCGCTAATCTTTCTGGGATGGCGTGTGAACGTCAACGTTTCGCCTAAAAGCGTCACAAAAGGATGGAACCGAAAAAGATTAGATAAAGAGACAAATTCGGACTTACGTATTTTGTCATTGTGTGATTGCCTTGCAATGAGGGGCAGCAATATACGTGCTGAGGTAATCACCTGTCAGATCTGTTATCTCCCCCCCATTCCGCTACGTCGGTTCGGGACCTATTTTCCTCGCTATGTAAGTGACGTCAGTGACTCGCTCCCGCGGCAGTGACGTCATCACCTGTTTGAAAGATCAAGGTTCAAAGTTCCTGGTTGGCAGAGGTTTCGGCCTGGAACTGAGTCGCGGTCATTATTTTTATTGAGATATTTGTTAAGGGTGTTCGCCCCAGGAGGCGACCTGGTAATTTTGCCTATAGCCCAGGCTACCTAGGTTGGGATCTTTAACGTGTACCTGACATCGTACAGACACGGGTTCCACGCCTTTACTTCCGTTCCGAAGGAAGACGTGCATAGGAATTTTTGTCGCCCGAAAAATTCCGAAGGTCTCGGTCGGGAATCTAACGATTACGGGAATAACACGCTAAAATATTTATCAGCAGTTTTCCTAGAGCGGAAATTTTGTATACAAATAACGGGGGGGGGGGCGATGGCGAATGTTTCATCGCTTTGCCGGTAGGTGACGATAGGTGATTTATGACAGAGAATGGAGAGACTCATCGTGACCGCACCACCAACTGTCGGTTATGCGTATGGATGTTTAGACATTCTCAGGTTGTCATATCCAACGATTATATAAATATGCCAAAATATTAAAAAATATTTGGAAACATAGATAGATTTAAATAAGGAGGTAGGAGCCGATGATAGTTAATCACTGAGATAATTGGGGATTGCAGGACTCAATCAGATACTCGGCA
>JAQGBY010001555.1:0-28511 GCA_034698785.1 Mycogona germanica | reverse complement strand
TTTCAACAGCTACACCCTTTTTTATAAAGTGGAACGTACCTCTCGGCACGTACTCTGACAAATGGAACGTACCTCTCGGCTTCATGCTGTGATCGTCATCCAGGTTTTCGTCATCAGATTCCTGATCGGGCGCAGAATTGCTGGAAGTTCTCATTCTTTGTGAGGCGGTAGGAGGTGGAATGCTGCTGGGCAGAAACACCTCGCATTCGCACAGGTAGCACCACAACCTCAGTGATGTAAGATTGAAGGTAAGACAATGCGATTTTATGTCCTGAACACCAAAAGATAAAATTATTTAATGCCTGTGACACTATTTGATTCACATCGACGAGAGTCCACGATAATAAGTCCAAACACGAAAAGGTGAACCTGATTACATTTTAGTCGATGCACAGAAAAACGGCATTATGTTGAAAATAACGGATTTAAAACTCCAATTATCTAAACTACTCTTCTAATCATTTTACAGTTTAAAGGGGTTACGAAGTACGAATGCGGCTGCTACATGTACCTTAAAGTGTTGCGTGCTGTGATCGTTGGCCACCTCGTCACAACCGACGTAGCGGCAGCCATCGTGCAGACACAACCAAAGATTTGGGCCCACAACTGAACACGAAAAGCACTGAGAAGCCTGTAAAATATAAACCAATCTTATCTGCCTCGAGGCTACATAAATCTCCTCCACAAAATTCAAGTGAAAATCGCAGGTAAAACTATTTGGTCAGGATGTTTCTAATTTTTTTTTTAAATATTGCATTCAAATTCCACGAAATATATCCTGATCTTCATAAAAGTCTGTATCCAGGATGCACACTTCTAATACCTCCTGCTTTCTGAGAATATCTTCTTTGGTGTAGTCGCCCAACGTGTCGACGTGAACGCAGGCGCTGTTTGCCATCCTTCAAGGTTCTTCTTAATCCTATCTAGATATTTCCGAATTCACCCGAGCAGCTTGTCATCAGAGTGTACAGCACCAAATCTGAAAAACGGAACAAATGGCGACAACATTCAAAAACTTCCTGGATATAACAATAGATCATACCTTCAAAATCAACTGCAATTAAACGACGAACTTAAAGCTGACACTATATGATATGAATTTTAAATTCATATTTTAAAAATTCATTTGGCGGGAGTCACCCGCATTAATTTGTCAAGAAACGTGCGTAAAGAGCGCTATATTGAGCGCTAATTTTTTATCAATTTAAATTCTGGTATAAGATTTGGAAGTTCTAAAAATTAGAAAAGAGAAATTGCTTCGTAACTTTTACAGACAACGAAATGCACTGAATACCCGTAGCTTTTGTGAGCCTAAAGCACAGCAGAAAAGTTCCATAAGATTCCGAACATATACCGCGCATCAAGTAGGTTGCGATTAGCCAAGGTAAACATACTCTGTACAGATTGTGCTAGTTCGTTCCGAGGTTGAGACCTAAATAATCTTTAGCGGCAAATTTTAATTAATTCCTACCTTGCCACTGTAGGCAACATAAATCGTGATACTTGTTTTTAATGAGCCGCAAAGGATTCATGACGCACATGAACTGAGCTGCTTTCAATTCCTGCTAACAATGTAAATGTCAGTTTTCTCTGCTCTACGAAAGTAACATTTTTCCATTCGATTCTCAGTTAAATGCATATTCCGAAGGAGTCATTGTAACACAGTTTGCAATAAACGAAATACGTCCCTGTTCCTTTAAAACATTCCACTATAATATCATTTAGCCGGCTGATAAACGTGTGAACGCAAAAATTATAAATAGATTAAGAACCAGGGACATGTAAATCAAAATATTAAAATAGTTCAAAATAATAGTAGATATGATACCGATGTAATTAATAATATGTAAGGGAATTGCTAGGACTGCAATTAAAATCGGCAACAAGATCGTCAAGAAACCTAAGTTTATGACAGATCTTCACGAATACTGAAGCCTTTGAAGATTTGTGAAACACGTGACATAAGTATGGGGTGAGTTCTTTTCGTGTTATGTTACGCGTTTCTACTAGGGATAACTTTGGAATCCCTAACTGAGTTGAAACGAGCATATACTTTAATGGCAAACTTAAAATTAATTAAATTCAGAGAACCGTTAACGCAGACTGTAAGTCGAGACATGAATGAATCGATAATAGGGTTATAACGAATTAATTAAATTAAATAATTAAGATTATAACAGGACGATAACGAAATTTTTAGATACTGTCGGCTGTTCAGTCAGATGTTATGACAACTGCACTTTACACTGGAGACCAATAATCAGAAAACCTAGAAATTTCAATTCCTCACTCAAAGAAGAACGCACAAATGCCTACTATGCACAAAATGCCTACTGCATACAGTAAGCATTACAATTACAACATTTACCCACAAACAGCTAAGTAGGGCCTATGGCGGGGTCAAAGAACAAGTAAAGGACAAATAAAATTACAAATCATTGCAAATGCAGCTGAAGTCATAGAGAGTATTATAAATGTAAAGTTCATTTATTCGAATGCTTCCTCACCAGTTTCGTCACAAATAAATGTCCAAAATTAGCCTAGGCTGTACACTACCATAACATTGAAAGGGTCATGCAATTATAAGACGCATTTTAATGTGACATTGAATTAATTGGGCTAACAGACCCAAATTAGTTATGGAATTACGAAAAGTGGTCCCTGGCCCAATCAGTTATGATGAATGAGTTAGAAGTCAATGCACAGGAGTCATACATGAAATATTGACAGAATTGTTTAATGTGTTCCCACGCAATAGACCTATACATGGTTAATGAATCTTAAATCTTATTTACAAAAAATTCTCCTAATTTTCCCTATCAAAATTACCGAAGCTTATTTTTATTATGCAAGTCCACATTTGCGCTAATGTGAAGCGGCTGTTCGGTAACACGACTATAGCTCCGAAAGTTCATTGCATGACAAGCAGTAGGAAATACATTCAAACAAATGTATCGAGATAGGAACACAAGAAGCACGATAGACAACAATGTTCACACAGTCATGTTAAAATGCACACAATCACTGAAAATATCTAATTAAAAATCAGGATTGCATTGTAGACATTTTCGCCGAGCTAGTCTAGAAAAACTGAGTTTCCGCTAAGCAGGTCCTAGGCAAGTGGGCCCCTGGCATTACGGTGCATTTATACTGCAGGGTAAAAGTAAGGAAATACGCCGGAACAAACTTACCAAGAGTCAACAATACGTTCTCGTTAAGGCACAGAAACCATTGCGGTCGCATCACAATATAATTTTAAGCAAAATTAGCGTTTTTCGAGACACGCACAAAAATCATTTTCCCCCAAGGCCTAATACACATTAAACACCAACCAACCAAAAAAATATGACGCAATCGATCCCCGCCAGGTGGCACCATTGATTATCAGCAGCAGCGCAGAATCCGATTACCGAGCGACTACTCGAACTCGTTACTTGCATACAAACATGTCGATTGCGAATCCGATTACTACCGAATGCGGTAGTAACGAGAACCTCCAAATTCAAAACAGAAAATATTCATATTTTTCATTTGCCATCTAATTAAAATTGCACGAGCCAGGAACCATTGAAAAATCACTTAAAAAAACTTATTAAAAATAAGCAGTTCGTCGTATAAGTTTGTAAAAATATCTAAACTCTTAAGTCAAAACACTGGAACCCTAACTTCTGTAAGCTACTTTGAATGAACACACGGAATAACCCGACAAAATTGTGCAAGCCCAGCTTTTCGAAAAATTAATCGTATGATGTTTATTACTGAAATATAATTATCATTTGGATACCACTTTGGCAAACGTTTCAGCAACTAGGAGTGGGAAAACCAACGAAGCGTCAGTGAAAACCTGAAAAATTAATAAAATGGGTCACAAAAATATAAGAAAACACTAGTCAAGGCACTTCACTAGTAATTACATGCGCCAAACAATTTCCGAAAACCAATTCACCTTGACAGGCGTAGCATCTTTCTTGATTTTCCCCCAGGACACAGCTTCATCGGGTTTGGCGCCTGAATCGCTACCATCAAAATCATGACCAGTGTTGATGAAAACAGCAAAATCCGCTCCATTTCTCTATAAGAAAACAATACCGTTTATTCTTTCGTAGTGTTTGGGCACGTCTTACGTCTACCCTTTAAAAAAATTTATTTTGGTCACAGGAAAATTTGATTGACAACAAACGTTTAAAACAAAATAGTAGTTATCTAGAACGAGTGATTTAAAAGAATATATATATATCTACTGTCAAAGTTCAGTTCTTACCATCATGTTAGCATTGCAGATATGATGCTTCACAACCGATCCTCCAATAATTAGCATACCCGAGTTGGCTGCCTTGACGGCAATATTGTTGATTCTTCTGATATCTGTGTTCGTTCGAGAAAGGTAAATTCAGTTAAGAAACCATAACAATAACTGCTTGTGGTGGTGAACGCAGATTCGTATGAAGAAGCATACCTTGCGCTATATCGACGATAAGTCCCGGATTTCGGTAAGAGTGGAAGTAAATCATGTCCCCAAGCGATCCATCAGTCAACGCTGGACTAAAAATTGGAATGTGATTCTAGAAATTGAATCGAAAAATATATTCTAATAAATAAATGTTAAAAGTTAATATTCAGACGTAAAATTCAAATTTGCGAGACAACTTACTTTTGCAGCCCAGTAACAAATAGAACTCGGATCTTTGATCACCTCTCCCAATCGAGTAATAATTTTGGATGGACTCCAAATTGTTTTCTGTGTAATAAAATAAAATTTCTTAATTCCTATTCTGATAAATTCAATTAAAGAGAGTAAAAATATGTATCATACATTACCTCTGTATTCTGTTCAACTAACATTTGATCCAACACCGGCATAACCCAATCTTCAAACTTGCAATAATTGTTGTTCGGCACCAGAAGATTACCAATTCGATTAATACCTTGATCCCTGAAAAGTAATTTAGAAACTATGTAAACAACTATCAAAAACATAACTTTTAAAACAACCTTCTTTACATACCAACAAAAAAACCTACAAAACACCAACAAAAAAATATCATTCCCATAGAAACAAAATTAAAAAGACGACAAAAAGTGATATTTTATGATATTTTTTTGTTAGTGTTTGTTAGTGTTGGTATGCAAAGAAGGTTGTTTTGGACCATGTCTTAAAACCATTTTAATGAACCGAAACCAACCTTAAATCGCTGCCTTTCAAATTAAAATCTCCCATGAAAGTTGGAGCCAAACATTTAATAATGTCCTCTTCAATTCCGCCTGCAGTGGTCACAACACAGTCTACCTAGGAACGAATAAATCCTCATCAAAATTTATTTTACCAAAAAGCAAACAAATTATACTTAATTTAAAATAATAGTGTAACAAATGATTCACCAACCAATTTGTGTTCTACCAAAAATCTGATGCTTTCTCGGATGCCAGAAGACACCATGTTAGACGTGTAACCAAGGAAAATTGTGCAGTTGCTTTTTCGCTTGATGAACGGATCCTCTTCGTGAACATCTTCCTCAAATCCACCCTCCTTACGTTTCTCTAGCTACAAAAAAGGTGTGAAACTGTATAAAGTTTTACTCGAGCCAAGTCGAGGTCAACAATCACGATCAAATTAAAATTATCTTCGAGCATAACACGTGACTAACATTCTATCAATCGATTTTGAAACTTCAAAGTTCAGATAAAACGTGAAAAATGTTTCACCCTTGTCAAACACACACGAAATAAATGAAAAACTCATTCCACATATCAATTTCATGGGATTTTTTTTTTGACAAAGTCGAGTTTTTCGAAACGATTAGAAATGTTACCATTTTATTGATCTCGTCGACTGCGAGTCCGAAATTGGATGCCTGTAAACCGGTTGTCTTGTACGATTCCAAAATGGCATGATAGTCTATTCCTTTGTTGAAATCGTAGCCGATCACGACCGCGGAGGAGGCGGGCAACTCAGAGCTCGCTTTAAACACCGCTTCGTGGACGAGGGCAGGAACATCTCCCATGACTTTACACGTTTACAGATTCCTGAAATATAACAATACGTATGAGTACTTCGTGTCAATAGAATGTCAGAAACAGGTCGACATGATTTCAATCGACCTGGCCAAAGCATTGTTGACAATGTTGACCACCGCCTTCTTCTTCATACACTTCCAAAATATGGATTCTCTGTTCAAATCATTTCTTTCCAACCGCTCACAAAGGGTCACAATGGAAGATGCCCACTCGAATCCTGTCCTTGTGCTCTCCGGTGTCCCCAAGGATCCGTCATTACCCCACTCTTCTACACGATATTCTTCAATGACTCCTGTGATGGCATAACCTCCTACTGCCTTCTATACGCCGATGACGCCACCCTGACGTGTGCAGCATCCTTACATGCAGACAGTCTTCTTCAGTCTGACCTCAACCAATTCCAATTACATGTGTCAATTACTCGAAAACATCCGGACAATCATATAAATTCCGACTACCACACCAATGGCTCCCGTGCTGACCGCTCCATGCGCTTCCCTTTCTGTCCTCCGCTCTGCTGATGCTCACCCCCCCCCCCCCAGATGTGTGGGTGGGAGGAACCTACACGCATGCCAAACACATTTATGTTTCCTCACAAATCTTAGCATAACTGCTGAGTATCCTGCAAAAGAACATGAAAAACAATCACCCGGACGCGTGTTCGAATATTGAAATAAGAGGCAACACATAATCGTACCTCTTTATCTGGATTTTTGGTCATAGAGATTGCCAGGACATCAGAGATTGCAGATAAAACACAAATCGACTACAAACTGGCCGCCATTTTCTTAGAGACTAGCCAACGCTGCTACTTTTCACATTCGGTTAAAAAAAATAATCTGAATTTTATTTCCCAAAACATTTAATTATTTAATATTTTCATAATTAACACAATCTATCGTATGTCACTAAAAATGTAAACATATTATATTTTAATGCAAATTAAATTTAAAATTTGAATGTTTTGTGAATATAATTTGTATAAAAAATAGTTGCCATCATTGCAAAGAGGCCATCATTACCAGAATCTAGGAACAACCTGAATACTGCAATTGATGAACACGCCGTTAATGCACACGCGCCAGAAACTAGCGACAACCATGTGACGTCACGTTTCTCTGCATGTTTTCTGCGCGTTGCGGAGCTATGATGGGCACAATCTCTGGAATATCGATATGACTATCGATACCAATTTACAGACTCCACTGGTTACAGTTATCTATAGGCACATCGATTTCTCCATCATTTTTTACCCATCACTTGTTTTCGGCCCTCCATCATGGCGGATGGCGAGGAGCGAGAGAGGAAAGTTGTCACTGAATTTTGCCATCTCCTTGAGAAATCCAAGCAATTGTTTAACGGATTAAGGTAATTTCGAATAGCGAATATATCTCTGTTTTACCTCCGCATCAAACCCTTGTCGAATAATAGTGGACTGCTGCACAATCGACGCCACGAAATACCCTACTGGGTCTCTGGCTCACCAAGCAACCCCTTGCGTTTCCTTCCCTGCAAGTTCTTATGTCACATGTATTTCTACCGAATTTCGCCTCAAAATAAATAAATATTCTGTCCGGCGGTTCGCCAGAACTCTTGGATAACAGGTCCTATAGCCCAATAACCCATTTCGGCATTGGCGTAGCCTCTGCACGAATGGCGGTGGTCAAATTGGCTAGGCATAGGCCTTCGGATTGCTTCTCCAAAAAAAGAGATTCTGCCTAGTCAATGTGTTTGGGCTAGGGTATTTCGAGTTTTATCAGCGTTCTAATTTTGGAGATATGCGTGGAAAACATTTTGGAGTTTGCATGGAACATTCATATATTTGTTATTTTTCTTTTTTTATTGTAATGAATAGCACTGCATGGCATATTTTAGTGACTAGTGCTAAATGGGATTCTGTGCCTGTCTTAGTACTGTGTAAGTGGGGTTAAAATTAATATTCAAACATTATCGGTCGAACGACCACAGTCTTGTCCAGGAAAGGAAATTCCCAACCATACCATTAATTTTTCATATAGTTTTTCGAAATTTACCCTGCGTACCCAGCAAAATAAGCAACTGCCATACACGATACATATATGATTGTTGATGTTTGCTCAGACGTACTTGTTGATCAGCTTTGAAGACCCTCGTCCCCGTGCACAGCAAATGTTTTAGGAATCGAATAAACTACGTGTATACATGAGACCTTCGCAATATTTCAGAGCCACACATTGAAAACATGTGTATGTACAGTAATTAATTAGGGAACATAATTCGTGGTGCAGGAAAAACCATGTACAGGTATTCATTATCTACAAATGTCAGATTGGTAGAATATTTGATTCTTACTATTAAATACTGGTGAAAATGTGCCCCTCGCCATAGTGCCTAAGCACCAAGAAAGGGGTACAGAAAATCCTGTAGTGTAGTTGCAGTGGCTTCAGTGAATGGGAACAATAAAAAAAATTGAAAATCTCTATTTTGATCTTTTTGGAATATGCCAGCTTTGAAATCAACTGTGCCCCTGGTGTCTGTGATTTTGGCATAATACATAGATTTACTTGAACGTCAGATTACCAAGATATGGATTTCTATTATATTTTGACAAGTATCCTCATTTTTTAAATTATTTCTGGCTGTTACAATATAGTTACCTTGCTCTATCAGTTCCGTTCCGTCTGTTTCGTAGTTTGGCCAATTGCCAAGCCACATATAGAGACCTGATATTGCAATTAATGGGGTCGAAATCACGTAAAGAATATATACGAGTACATTAAAATAACATAAATTGATTTCCCAAACTCCATAGCAGCATACTTCCATGAACCGTCTCGCTTGTTTAACTTGTCCGTAAGGTATTTAAAAAATAAATAAATAAACTGCTGATTCTGTACAAATCAAATGCTTGCGCAGTAAGTGTTATTTATACAGCTACGGTTTATAGCTTCTAGATAATGAGATACATTTTTGACGCCGCCTTGGCTTCATGCCATATCGTCCTGGTACAACTATTTTCTGTTAATTAACATTATATTGACAACAATGTCATCGATCTTGTTTTGGCATGTTATGACTGCATGACGGTATATTATTAATTTATTCTGACATTCCAGTTTCAGTAATATAGATCAGATATAGATAATCACACTTTTACTATTACATCAATTTTACACTTTAGAAATGAATGAAAGTCAAGTGGAGACAGCATTTTTTGTTTCACTTTCACAAGTTTTTTCACCTATCTGTCTGCTCAACTAAATTTACCTAGCAATTTTATTTTGAAAAATCAACGAAAAATCAAAAATCATTGTTTTTACTTCTATCGTTTCGTTTCAGGGATTTACCTCAATATGGTCACAAACAGTGGCAAACCTACTTCGGAAGAACGTTTGACATCTATACGAAATTGTGGAAATTTCAGCAGCAGCACAGGTATCAAATCGATGTGAAATAAACACTTAATTTGTAATTCGATTGTCTCCTATAAATACAAACCAGCATCCTAAGGAAGGTATTAATTAATAAAGGTAAAAATAAAATAAATAAAAAATATTTTTATTTATTTTTATTAGGCAAATCCTAGACACCAAGTATGGATTAAAGAGATGGCAGATAGGAGAAATTGCTTCAAAAATAGGACAGCTGTATTATCATTATTAGTAAGTATAATAATAAGGGGGGGGTATGATGGCTATATGATTATGTGTAAATTATCGCATATACTTGCGATAATATATATAATTTTAAATACAATTTTATAATTTAGTTTATGTTTACTTTACAGTCTCCGAACTAGCGAAACCAATTATCTAAATGAGGCGTACTCGTTCTATGCTGCAATCCGCACGAGGGCTTACTACTCAAAGGCCAGCAAGGACGATCGGTGAGGCGATTTCTTGTTGCACTCATTTTTTTTATATTAGTCATTTCCTTTGGTCTTTATATTTCATATTTTCAATTTTTCTGCGTTCACAACAAATTAATTCCTATAAACACTTGCCAAACAATTTTGTATTTGCACTATATTGTATTGCATAGCACTATTCGGATTAAGCGTTCGCGAGTTATTGTCGGGATTAAAAATAAAGTTACAATGAACTGTATAGCTGCAATAGTCATCACATATAATGTGAAAACAAGGCAGTTCCCATTATAGCACCATTTTCGTCATATTGACTGTGGTTTGGCGGTCCCGGGTTTGATTCCCGGCGCTGGCTTTCGATTATTCGATCCCCGGAGTGCTGGTGAAAATGTGCCTCTCACATAGTGCCTAAGCACCGAGAGGGGTACAGGAGCTCTTGTTGTGATATAAAATTCAGTGAATTAAAACAAAAAAAATAATATGTATTAATCTACTTCTGGTTAATTGATTTTGTTACAGTTTCTATTGCAGTTCAGACTTGATGGTGAAGAAGCTGCGTTATTATGCAAGATTTATAGTAGTCTGTCTATTACTGAAAAAGATGAAGTTGGTTCGGGATCTCGTTCGCGTGAGTTGACCACCTTGCGTGCTCCTTCACTGATGCGCGTGTCACCAAATTCTCGTGTCACGCAGAGTGTGTTCTTATAATCTAATTTCACCCAATAGGAACTCGCGAAACAAATCGACGATTATACTGCTACCTACGAGCCGGAGGATCAGCTAGAGTGGTCGTTAGTTCTAGGAGAAATAAAATCTTTCATTGAGGTATTGACTAGAACCGATACCACCTATTCTAGTTTTTTGTAGTTGCAAATTAGCCAACATTTATTATAAAATACTGAAAATATTTTTTATCTATTTGATACATCAATTTATTTATCCAAAAGTATTATTTTATAAAATATCAAATTTTAGTTTCAGTGAAAACAACATTTGTTTAGTCATTTAATCTTAAAGTCAATAGCTTTGATGGAGTTTTAAGAAATTTGACTGAGTATTTGCTACGAATATATATTTTTATTTTAGGCCGATAATCTTATAAACGTGGTCGATCTCGATTCATCTTCCATAATCTTGTCGCACCGGTTGGGCCCTCACAGTGCACCGCCTGTGGAGAAATCACCGCCGATGGTCTTCTCTTTGCAAGAAATTCTCATTATTGGAAACTGCAGTGACCAGGTAATCACGTTGCTTGGTGTGGTATTTGTGTACACTCATTGATAATAATACTACCAATCACAACTAACTGGAATTTATTAATAAATTAAAAAATATTACTGGTTCAATGTGTAATCTAGCATAGACCAACCGCGTGAAAGGCACGTACGCTAACAATTTCAATTATCTTTGTGACTCCTTTGCTCTGTTTCACCTGCACCGAGTCGAATTCTCACAGTGTGTTTTCTATTGGCAGGTAAAGTTCAGCGAACTCACATTGGACATGTTCCGGATGCTGCAGACTTTGGAGCGTGAGCCCCAGGAGGACACGACACAGATCTACGACGTCTCGCCTGCCCCGGGACGCGTGCCATTCGTAAGACAGGCTTATTGCTATGCAATCTAAATATGACGCAGGAGTGTCCAAGAATTCGCTTCTGCTTTTCAATTTAGCGTTTTCGTGATGCCATAGCTCAACTTCTCTCCCTCACCCTCCTATAACCACTTATTCACATTTACACTGAACCCATCTTATCTTGGAATAGGAGAACGGCGATCGCGACCGACCGTCGAAACGAGAGAATCCTCACAAGTACCTCCTGTACAAACCCACGTTCAGCCAACTCATGGTGTTTCTGGCTTCCGGTTTCAAAGAGTTGCCACCCAACGGAGTCATGCTCCTTTACATATCGGCAGACGGCAGTTTTGCAAACATGAAGCATCCGGATGATGGTATATAAAGTAGCTAAGTCATCTTGAAAGCATTATAATAGGGTTTGGGGATTTCAAGTCTCTCATTTTCAAATTATCTCTTATGTTTCCTTATGTGACTCAAGCCGGCTACAACTTGGGTGGAGTGGTCACCAACAGTAAACGAGAAACTGACCACTCTAACAAGCGGAACATCCAGTTGAAAGATATGCATTGGTGATCATAAATAGGTTTCTGAAATTCACCGATCATTGGGGCCCATAGTTTTTTATACGTTTTTATAATTTCCATTGCTCGCATTCATTTTCTCTAGTCTCTATCCTGGGGATCTCAACCCCTACACCCGCAAGCCGCTCTTCATGATCATCGATAGCGACAACAGTAATGCGTTTCAGGTGTGCAATTATTCGACGATAACTCCAAATTCGTGATAGACTTGTGTATCGATCTTGATTTGTGCCTTATTTTGCGCTTGCAGTCAATACCAAGAAGATTTGGACAACCGTTGGTCGCGTTGATGTCGCCTGAGGATATACCATCTACATTTCACGGTAAATGGGACAATATTCTCGATATGCATTGTTATAGTTTCTCTAATGTATGTTATCAAAATGTACACTACCAAATTGAATCTCGTGTCCCCACTCTGTAGACCAACAACATAAAGGAAGCCTCTTTACGCTGTTCCTGCATAGTCCGTTGACTGCGTTTTGCTTCATTTGCAACATCATCGACGTTCCAATCGCGCTTTGGGAAGAGTGCTTGCTACATATAGATCGTTTTCTGGCAGAGACTGCTCGCCTTCTAATTAGGTGTAGGAGCTTGGGTTAGTTATTACCGTTTCTTCAAAAATTTATCGATTTTTAAGCGCGAATTTTTAAAATAGGTGATACCGTTGTTGTATTATGTTGGTTAATCTTTGTTTCCTCTATTTGCAGATCATGCATTCATCCAGTTTTTTGGGGACGACTTTCTGCGTCTGCTCCTGCTAAGATATGTTTTCTGTTACGTAACTCTCAAACTTCACAGCAGTTTTAAGGTACATATTTTAACGCCGTACGCCTGTTTATAATCCTTGTTGACCAACGATTATCAATACTGAATTGATGTACAGTATCTTCATTTGCCATGTATATACATGTGTATAAATATTTTTTTTTAAATCAGGGACCAAACTTTTATCCAAGAGCTCAGCCACCCATTCCCGAGGCCGACATTCTTGATCATCCTAGTCTTCACAAAGTCGTTTTAGAAGTTGCTGCTCTTTTGAACGTTCGCCCCTTGTTCGTTGAGTCCAACGAAGAAAACTGATTCCACCAACGAACATCCTTCATTCGTCGTCACTATTTTAAGGATTAAGGAGTGATGTCCCGCTCGACGACATGTTACACCGAGGCTGTTTGGATCTCCAAATCGAAATAAGAGGTTTCCACTCATCTTTTTTATTATTTAGCTTGTAATATAGCTTTACCACTGTGTATATTACTTCAGTATGTGTTCCAGGTAGCAATTTTATGTCGATATATATGTATATCATTTGAGTGGAGGAAACGCGAGTAGTATATATTTTTTTCCATAATAATTTACTTCTGTTTATTTTAAATATTCACGAACGTTACGAGTGATAACTCGGGTAACTGGCGGTGAACTATGGAAGTAGAGGGGGAAAAAATCTTTGAATTGGAGGTTGATCGAAAGAAATACTGCACAAATAAATCTTGCATTTTCAATGAAGTCAACTGGAAGTTTTTCTTCATTTATTCGCACGGTCATCCATATTTGTTTTCACAATGTAAAGGAATTGCACCGCGTGGATCTTAGATATTTCGCAGATTCCAGATGATAAGATAATTTTTAAAGTACATTTCTCGTGACCAAATAACATTATCTGGCGTGGTAGAGGGAAGACCAAAAGTAAAATGCATTTTGTAGTGAAAGTTATTTCATAGATCGTCAATTCGATATTAGTTTCTTGAAGTTTGTCTTAACTTACTTCCTACGCGCATATTTCCAAAATAATTTATCTAACCTTTGTGTTGACTACGTGGAAAACTTCCCTTCTCAAGTTCTTAAAGAAAACCTATTGTAACACTTGTACTCTAACGTTGGCAACGAAAGCTGTTATCGCAAACCTTTTTGAATGGTAAAACTGCCTGTGATATTTAGTTGAATTAGCACATTATATACAAGTGTGGACGCACAGAGTTGCTCTGAACATTACGCTTGAATATAATTTAACTCTTGCCAAATTGTGATGACAGCAGAATGGAAAGAT
Organism: Mycogona germanica; assembly: GCA_034698785.1. NCBI lineage: Eukaryota > Metazoa > Arthropoda > Diplopoda > Chordeumatida > Chordeumatidae > Mycogona > Mycogona germanica. The sequence goes on along the minus strand of JAQGBY010001555.1, from coordinate 14,448 downwards.
GTAAAAAATTGTGTTCTTTTATCCCAACAGGGCTGGTAAATAATTGCCCTTGCAGAAAACCATGAATAATATTTAAACGATCCCTGTCGTTTGAAGTAATTAATAATTCCCCGATGCTTAATATAAATTAATTTGTGGAATTTTCCATTAGGTAGGCTTAGTTTTTGGAACAACCATTTTTGGAGTTTATTAATTCTGTTTCTCTTAATTAAAACATTTTTTTTCGAAAGGTTTAATCAACTTGGTAATTAAATGTATTTCGCTTAAATCCTTGTGTAACGTTAAAAATGCAGATGCAATCCAAATCATATTCTCACAATCACTTTTAAAACTTGATACACCGTTAGGAAATAGCAATCTTGAGAACGGGTTACAACCATGCACACCAATAAATATTTACTCGCATTTCCAGTTTAAAATATTGCTCTTGAAACGCACGCTTGCTTGCACCCTAGTTGAGACCAAACAAGTCTCATTATCTACTAAATTATAATCTGGTTTCCCCCATTGATACGGTAGAGGCGAGAACATTTTTATATCGTACCACTATTTTTTCATTTGACATCAATATTATTGAGCTTGGAGGCCAATTTTTGAGTTTACATTTTGCTTAGGAGTCAACTTATCTGGAAAAAATCCTCTAAGCTGCCTGAATTATCTTGATGTTGGTTTTAAAAGGCCAATTATATCTCCAGTACGATCTTGATTTATGACAAATGACTTGAAACTGGTTCCTGACCCAGCGTTATGAAAAAGATAATTTCATTTTGAAAATACAAAACCTACTAGGCGATCGATCGTGTTTCGCGATTGTTTAAAACTGGCCAGCATGATCCCATTTTAGTTTTTATTGATCAACAGTAACAGAGTACTTTCACCTGTACTTTGCTTGGTAATCATCAATAACGAATCAGAGATGGTGGATTCGGGACTGCACCGAATGAGTAAGACGACGATTGGCGCACTCGCTTTTTTAAAATAATATTTTACTATTATTTTAATTTTACGGCCTCTTCGAAACTCTGTATTTTTCGCAATTACCAGTTCAAATTAAAATAGTAAAACATTACAAAAAAGAATAGAGTGCACCACTCGTGTTCGTCCTGTCGTGCTGTCCAGAATCCACCATCTCTGATTATTATTACCCAGACGTCCTAAAATTCTTTATTAATAACGAATCCTAAAATACAATAAAAATACTGGCACATTTTTAGTCTTGCTCAAAAATAATTTTCTAGAAATTTTCGCAATAAATTATTAATGCATGGCACGTCTGTCTACGAGCAAAACACCATTCGTAGCACTATTTTATTAACTGCAAGAACGGTGGGGCAAACTCGACCAAAGCGTTCCAGCCAGGTTCCTAGGACTCAGCCAATCAGTTTATCGATAACCAGTATGATCTTGATAGGGTGGGGCCATTGAATATCTTTTGCCTGTTCGTCTAAGCGAACTGTGATGATTAACGGGAGCTCACAAATTTTGAAGGGTCCATTTGAGGTGTCTAAGGTGTTCCAGTAAATGTTTCGCTTCTTGTTCCGCAAAAATATCATCCTTTGTACCCGACGAAATTGCAAAAAAACAATTAATGGAGTTCAAATATAAGTTTTAGGCGAACTTGCATGTCTTGTAGAACTGGGGCGAAAATCATCTAACGTGAAAGACTTTCTCGGCAAATCATGGCTACTCTTAGAATCTTGCTCGAAATTATTACTAGAGCTAATATTCTTCGATTATTATAATCCTACACCTTATTTATAGATCTGTGCATGCATGTTTATAATTATTTAAACATTACTTCCAATGTACAATAAATTTATTATTGAAATTTGTTGTGCCGTCAAAGCTATTTTAAAAAACAAATTTGTAAAAATGTCATCTTCCAATTAACTGCCACATTAAAGAAATGACCGCATCAATTTATTGTCCAACCTTTTCTTTAGATCGGGCCGCAAAGAAGCAGACAAAATACTCTTTGAGTTGTCGCGAACGTTATTTATTGCTAAATAGGAGAAGACATGAATCACACTTAACATCATGTTCTAATGGTAGCGTTATAATTGCCATACAATATAACATTTGCATCATACGAATGAAGTTTCATAATTAGACGAAACAAAAGGTAAACGCATAAGGGAAAAAATTAATTTAGTTAATAAAATGTTTGTCAAGCGTTAATTCACAATTCGGCATCCAATTAAATGTTGACTGGCTAGAAGTGAAAATCTCAATTTAACATTTGATTGGAAATATAGCAATTCAGACATTTTATTTTAGAAATCCAAATGTTAAGACTTCAGCAAATTTTAATGTGAAAAAGAAGAATTTTTAAAAATTGAATACAAAGTTTCTCAAAAGAAAATTAGACAAACAAGGCAAAAAAAAACAGTGACAGCAATTTGGCCAGTAAAAGTTGTTCAATGCGATAACCTTGATATCGTTGTGGAAAATAACGCCAGAAAGGAAATTAAACCAGAACCCGACACGACACACACAATACAAACACACCCCACTTCACACACACAAACAAGCCAACACAATTAACCGAAAACTATGTCGTTCAACGACAAAAAGTTACCACCACGCTATTATACACGCTTCTTCAGAAACTGGAATCGAGCAAGAAAATATGTCACGCCGTCATCTAACAAAACTCGTCATAATTCCATCGATCGTTCCCCCTTTCAATCGAAATAATTATTTAACCAAAAGTTCAGGAACTGATAAAAATTAACACTAAAAAGACAAAGGGAATTCCGAAGCAGGAACAGCTGTGGCAGAGCCAAGGACCAATCACTTGACAATAAATCGTTATCATTATTTTAAAGTTGTAAACTCGTATGCCCAATATCACACGAAGGAAGGAAATAAACATATTAGTTTGTTGCACTAGGTAGAGACAAACCAATATATTTGGTTCAGCATACGCGTGACAAATAATCAAAATGGATGGATCGAATTTTCACCCACTTGAAATTGTCAGACGTCAACGAAAAGAAAAGAAACAAAAATCCGCCGCGTGACCTCAACCTTTCACGGAGCACCCGATTCGGGCGTCAATATTTCTTATGGCTCGCCGTCTGGCCTCTGACAGCGGAACACAATATCGGCGTTGGGAAACTTTTGCGGACTGAAGTCTTTGTCTGCGTTCAGCCGGTTACTCACGGAATTGCTGAGGTGCTCCTGGAAAGCAGAGTTGAGTGCCGTGTTGGTGGCGACGTCACTGAGGACAGCATCGAGACTGGTGGTGGGTGCGCAACCCACGGCACCAATCGCAGATTTCAACGTGTCCGAGAGGGTGTCGACGCGTCCCAATTTATCACCGTTCATCATCTATGACATACACATATGAAAGTCAGACTAAGTTCACTGAGAGATAAAGCGTGTTTGATTTGGTTCAGTTTCAGACTTTTCAATGAACATCTAATTCGGTTGATTTTTCCTCAGTGTTGCGATGAAGCTGTGGCTCAATAACATATGCCCTTTATCGGCAGTGAATACGCAATACAGCTTTCACAAATTAATAATTTAATTTATTAGCAACTTAGTCATTCGTTCAGCGATGTCATAAAGGCAAATATGCTGTGCCTCTCACATAGTGCCTAAGCACCGAGAGGGGTACAAAATCTTCCTGTTGTGACCAGTCACTTCAGTGAATTAAAAAAAAAAAAAATAAGGTATAAGGTATATATATAATAAGGGGTAATAGTAGGTAAAGGCTACTGAGCATTAAAAAAATAATTGATACAGCAAAGAAACCGAAGTGAACACTTACCCTCTAAACCAAAAAAAAATCATAATCAAGCCAAATGAGCATACCTTTCGTCGTTTGGACGGCATGGTTGCGACGTAGGCATCGCTGAATGGCCTTTGAACAGATTGGCGTCGCTGACGTTGAACGTCTTCACTAATAATGGGCACCCAGTCCTGAAATAAACAAGAACCACCGTGTTCAAATTTGTAAGACATCACACAACAATTGTCCTGTCTCCCAAATCCACTGCTACTCCGATATGGTACTTACCAAAGGAACGGCTCCTTGCCACGCTCCGCCACCTGGCGGAAGGTTGGGCTCGCTGGTGTCCATGGGGACGGCGTTAGGCGCGTCGTCCATCTCTTCCTCGCTCGGCGCCGATGGTGCTGCGGTCGGGACAACGACGGGCGCCTTCTTGCTCTTTCGGTCTACTGTTGCAAACTATAAACCAAACAAGGTGCGAATCACACAAGTTAACTTATTGGGTTCACTCGAGTGGTTTCATGATTGAACAAATGATCGAATTTATTGACAGTTGTGTAAAATTAGACCTCTGGCGTTAACGTGGTTGATTCCATCGGTGCCGCACGGTTGTCCGGTGACTCTGACGACATTGTGGCAGGAGCGGGTGCCTAAAATCACCAAATTAGAAATTCAATACATTTATATATTACAAAGGAATAACTGCGCCGGACACCTACATACAAAATTTGAAATAACTTTTTAAAGCCACAAATCAAATTTCGATAGCAAACCAAATAAAAATCAGACGACTTCAACATATTCCTTTTACAATAACCGCTATTTATTTCCTCCCCACTCACCATGGCAAAAATACAATTCCAAGTTGTTGTCATCCGAATAGACATTAAATGAACAGATATCTTTTTTATATATAAATATTAAACAAAGTATTCAAATGGAGGCATTATTCACAGAGAAAAAATTACGCGTAGGCTTATTTTCAAATTTCGTTAATATTTTCCTAACTACGACTTCATCTCCAAATATTGTGTTGGATGCAAAAAATACCTGGTATGGCATCTTTTGCGGCTCGTGAAAAAGTAACAAACAGCTTGCTCATACATAAAGTATCAACATTTTGGTTGCTTTCTTTCGCGTTGGCTTTTGGCGCAGAAAAATTACAAATGGCTCCTCATTTGAACTTTTGCTGTCGAGCACAAGTGTCTCGTGCCGTCATTGTAAAGGTGAGAGCCGCGTATAAACTTTTTGGAATTGCCTTATGTTGTTATCACCGTTATTGTTTAAATTTCAGAACCCCCCCGTCGACAACAAATTCTCGTGATTTGTAGAACTGTATTTTTATTGTATAAGATAGACGGTCGAATGTTTTCTTGAGATTTAGCAGAGTTTTAGATTGCATAACAACTGATTTTCAATTAAAAAATACATGTTGAAGCGGAGAACAAGTTGTAACAAACAAAAACAGTTTCTCGCTGGCATAAGAAAAAATAGATGACCTTGTGATAACGTGATAATTGAAATTACTTTACTGACCTTTGCGGAGGCAGCTTGTACAGGCTGGGCGGGGGCTGGAGGCATAGCGGATTCACGGACCACGTAGTGCATGATGTCCACCTCTCGGACAGTTATGTTAGGAATCATGGCGCGAATCTGGACGGTGCACATCTGAAAAATTAATAAAAAAAGCAAAACATTGAAACCAATCAATTTGCAATTCGATCTAACTATTGTGAAACAAAGTCTTGACACATCTTACTGACCTGCTGCATCCATTGCAGAATGAAGGGGTCGAGATCCACGGCGATTTGGCGCTAACAAAAGGAGAGGTATTTGTCAATATATTTCCTTATTTATGGTAAGGGGAATATTGGTGTGTTGGGCTTATTGTTTACTAATCCCCATCGAAGCATCGGGGCAGTGCCGGTGAACAAACACGTTAACACTGTGGCCTAATAGTGGCCACTCGCCAATAAAGGTGGCGAGTGTGTGGTTCATTATTTTTCTGATTTATTTGTCGAGTGCGACAAAAGAACTGACGAGTACCTCGAAGATCCTTACCACAGTGTTTTGGACCATCCTCTCCAGAGCACGCTGTCCGTTACGGAAACAGTAGACGTTTAACAAAACCTCCTCCGAAATAATTTGGCGGCATGCCGCATAAAGTGTTGAGCCAAACTCTTCCTCTACAAGCATGAATTCAACAATTAATAGTTTGTCAAACGTTCAACCAAACGGGAAAACTAATGGCGCAAACTAAATAAAAGGCAGCGTCCGTGCGTACCTCTGGTCGATAAGATTATTCTGATCACAGTTAGCAGATGTTCCTCCAAAAATGTGCGCAGCGTGGCAAAGTAATTGACACCCTCGCGAATTTCAATGTCTTGCTGAAAATACAAAATAATTTTTAATAAAAAATAAAACTGAAACCATGACGTGCCATGTTCGGTCCAGATGCCACATTCTAAAAAAAAAAAAGCTAATTACCGATTACTCACAAGAATTTATAGAATGTTTTAAGGCGGAATTATTTCCCCCTCTCTCGTTTAACTACTGACGTCTTCAAATAGTGATTTTCTCGGGACAAAAAAATGGTTTCTCACCACTGAAAGTCTGAGTACATCGACCATAGATCCAGCCAGTCGACCGACTGCTGCCTGCACGTTTTCGCTGGTAGGCGCTGCGTCGTTAAGCACTCGGCCACGCACAAACTGTTGCAGGTGGCTGCGCAGTCTGTTCAGAATCTCGCTACGACCGAACAGAAGTTCGACCAACTCGCGAAGGGAGAGTCGGCGAGCCATAGTCATCACCAGATCGCTTATCAGGCCTGCACACATCGACAAAGGAAAACACGCAATCAAAACATAAGCAGAGTAGAGACAAAATGTGACAAGAGACTGTGGAATGCAAGCGCAACACTGACCTTCTCCTTCCTGGTAACTGTAATCTGGTAGCGTCTGCAAGAAATCCGCAATGGTGGAGGTCTGCGATGTGTCGTTAACATTCTGCGGGCAAGTAGATAGGATGTAAACAAAGACTCAAACACACAAGAGAAATACAAATCGTCATAATTGTACAACTTTGTCAGCGTCGATAATAACGTATGAGCCATTTTCGCAATACTTTCCTTCACGAAACGTGAATTGCCGGTCAGAATTCTGAATTCGAAATTTGGTCTGGACAGAGCTGTTAATAGTGAAAAATATATTGTGGTGTTTCTGAAGGTATGTAATATTGATATCGGGGAAATTATGTATCCAGCTCCAAACAGAAGCAGATGGGGCTACACTAGAATGGTCAACCAGCTCAATGTACATCTGCATCGCATTTAAACTTATATTTCCCTAGAGTGTGTAAACAGTGCCTGGCAGCCTTATAAAGTAAGTCCATTTCTGTTCCCAACTGGTCTTTTGATCCCTACCATAGGCTCCTCTCTCTTGGGGGCTGCTTGCGGATATAATTTGTAATTGTGAAAATCGGTTAACAAGTAAAACATTTCACTTACACGTCTGAGCGATAACAGCTCACCTAGCATCCGACGCACGCGGCCCAGCTGCTGCATGCCCCCGCGTCCAGCAGCTCCAGCAGTCGCATTACTGCTGGACGAGGGACCGCCGACGGCGGATGTGGTCGGGGCGTTAACGCCAGTCGTATTGGCGGCACCGCTGGTGCCGGGAACTGTGGGCAGAAAATGAAACAAACTATTTTATTGATTTGCTGGTCAACAAATTTTGTCACTCACGCTCATAAAAATTAAAGCGCCAGAAAAAATAAAAATAAAAATTAGTTTACCGGTGGCATGATTGCTAAACAGAGCGGACATGAGATTTGCTATGATTCCGGCAAGCTGAGTGTCGGTGGGTGCGTTGGCTGTTCCATGTCCTTGCTGCTGCTAAAATGAAAAATGGATTAAGTAAATCATTAATGTAATCATTCAAAGAAACATGTAAAGGAAACCCCAAAAACGCTCAAAATTGGTTTGGAAATTTTAACAAAATTATTATCTGTTAGAACCTAATAATCTATTACACCCAAACGACAGAAAATCCAAAAAAGTTTACTAGAATAATCAAATTAAGCGTTGTACACGAAATGAAATATCCTCGAACATTTTATATTATGCAAAAAACAAAGGATATTAAAACCATTGTTATATTTTGTTCGGGACGAACGCAGATAATTGAAGAAAAATATAGACTGCTACCAGGATTTGTACACTAGGTCTCTTGACTTATTCTGCAACCGTTAGGCTACAAAAACACCACAATATATTTTTCACTTTTAACAGCACTGTCCAGACCAAATTTCGAATATATTTAGTTAGCCTCGTGCAGACGTACCTGTGCCAGATTGCGTATCGGAATGACCGGCCGCCTGAGATGATGCGAGGAGCACGGCAAATAGGGATCGAAATTGGAATGCCCCATGCCAGGAAACGCGATGGGAATGGTCTGGATGGGTCGAGAGGTGCTGCGTGTCTGAGTCGACGTGGTCGGCTGGGTGGCGGTATTTCCTCGCGCCTGGCTCTGACCGTTGTTGCCTACAAAATAGTTATGGTCCGTAAAGAGAAACGTATTTAAGTGCATTTGACTTTCTGTCCGATGCACGACTGCGACAACTCCCCACAACATACACACCACGCTGGACTCGCGAGCAAATGTAAATTGTTCCCATTTGTTGGATTAGTTCCATAAATGAGTTGCGTTAACGGACAGACAAAACATAGGACACACTAAATTTGTTGAAACCAAATATCGCGACTATTTTTTCTTCTCTTAACTGTAGTGATTACGTATCTTAATCGGTGCTTTGGAACTATTTCAGGACCAAAACTAAAAACAAAAACTAAAGAAATCAAATTTTAAAAAATAAACTACAGTAGCAGATAACGTAACGTTTCTATATTTGGTGTCAACATCAAGGAAATTTACACATTTATGGGCAATCTAGTCTTTTTCGCAAATTCGCGCAATCTAGTCTTTCTCGCTCTATTTATATTTGGGCGACACATTTTCTAACGCTATGAAAGCAGGAGTTTTTGAATGAAATATAAATTAAAATTTTAATAGAACACAAATGAGTGCTCAATCATTTATGAAATTATCCATTAAATTATAGTTATCCTTTTCATATTTTGGCGACGGAAACGGAAACGAGGAAATCGGTAAATTCTTTTTGGAGAACAGGCTTTACAGATTTTTAATTTTTTATACCCCGGCAATTTGCCAATGAGTATTTTTAGATTCTCAAAATTTTGTTCCAATTATTTTAGGAAAACAATTATTAACTTTCTTTTGGCAAACGGATGCCGGTCTCATTTGAGTGGTGGAGAACGTTTCCATCGGCTAGCGAGAATCTCTAGAAGATGAAAGAGTGCCAATCGATACCAGCGTTTCCAATAAACAGTCGGAATCCCGTTTCGCGACGCCGCACGTTTTCAGAAAAACGAGAACGGTCTACACCGGCCGACGGACTGCGCTCGGACCGCATCTAACCATTTCGAACGGTGGTCGCCTGTTGGCCCACGGCCTGCATCAGATTCCGGATCAGGTCCTGCGGGGGCAGCACTTGCGGAAACGCCGCGTCCGGAAATCGAGGTCCTAGAGGATTGGTATCGTTGGTGCGATAAGAGCGTCAGTCAATCGGAGGAGAAGACATTCACACAACATCCTCGCGAGACCCACCCCAATGAATAAATCCCTGATCTAGGAGAAATGTTTAGATTACACTTTTACTTTCCACTTCATACACTAATTAAACAACAAACGTTAATATTTTTAACAATTCATGAGATAGAAATAAAGTTTTGAATTGAACCAAGCGTTTTTCAGTGTACCCCATTTAAAGCACAAGTAGATACAGTAGGTGCTAGATTGTTCTGAAAGTAGTTCAGCGCTATAATTTCCTAGCATTACGAGCTATCTAAAAATACCCCGACCTTAAAGAAACTCTAAGAGTATCATTAAAAGAGGAGAGGCTGAACCTTGAGTAACTTGGCCCTAAATTCCACGAGGGGGTCTCAGGAGGAATGCCGAGCTTAAAATACTAGTATCCAGCTTCATTTGACGATACTTTACTAGTATTTTAAGCTGTTTTTCAATTTGACGACCCCCACACTCCCGTTTTAATTACCGGCTAATTGAACCGGCTGACCAGCAATGGTCTCAGACACGACGGAGGCGGTGATGCTGCCCGGTCCAACCTCCATGAAGACAACCGGATTCGGCGATTGGAAGAAACTGGCCATCTGAGCGGGAATGCCGATTCCGAGGGGGATGTTGTTGGGGTGCTGGTGATGGTGCTGCTGCTATAAGGAAGAAACAAATGATGCATTAGTTGGATTCTTTATTTTTGTTTATACGCGTATCTCCAACTAATCAATTGCTAATTTTTCGGGCTTGCTGCAGACAAGCGAATGGACTAATTCAGAACAATGAGTAGAAATCCGTTAGTCATGAAACTGCGATTTAGCCACCTGCTCAGAATCGGCAGAAGGCGCAGCGTCTCCACCAGCAGGTGCCGGAGTTGCAATCGGTGCTGCAGCGGCAGTGCCAGAGGGCGTCTCCTCGGGGGCAGCGGAACTGTTTGCAGTTGCCGACGCTGCGTTGCCTGACGCTTGGTTGGCAGCAGCTACGGCTGCCGCGTGCATGGCGGCGGCCGCATTAAGTGAACCTATGTTGATCTGGGCCTGCCAAATATAAACACGTGTAAGCTCACAATGCACCAGTCACACGTTGAGAAAATCATAACATTTATTCGTAAAAAGGCTCGATCTCTCTTCTTCTGACTGACCTGCATGGGTATTCCGGCTTGTACGAGGGTCGGCTGCTGAACAACGATAGAACGTGAGCGCAAAGTTCTGGGCGGAGTTTGGGCCATATCCACCATGATGTCGCTGACGGCGTGGTAGGCGTGGCTGATAAAGTGCACCGCCTCAGAGACTAGATTGAACGTCCGCTGATGTCGGGTCCGCTCTTCAGCCTGTTCAAGTGGTTAAAAAAAATAAAATTTGGACGCACACGGAAACAAGCAAACTATTTTCATCGTTGTCAGAAACATCAGCAATTTTGTTTTTGTTTCCAATCAACTGTAGTCAACCGCACTACAGGCCTTACGTCCCTCTCATGGTGCTTAGGCACTGTGCGAGGGGGAACGACCAGAACCCCGGGATCGAAATTTTCGAGAGCCCGCGCCGGGAATCGAAACCAGTCAGTCGCTAAACCAACTGGGCTACGACGAGTCGTACAAATATATTCTTTCTTCTAGATTCGTAATACGAGATTGAGCAATATTTATTCGGCCCAAGTTCACAAAGAATTACTTACATTTCCCTGGAGATCGCGATCCTCCTGCATCATAGTTTGGTATTGCGTCAAATATGGCTGAAGTCGACTCTGAAGAGTAGCCAGCTCTTCCATTAGGGTGCCCAACACCGGAGCATGAGTGGGTCTGAAACAAAAATATGCCGGCATAAATTGCAATATGAAGTAGCGTAAAATAACAGATGAGAATTGGGAAATAACTCAACATGATCAATTTTTGCGAGAATAAAGTAGCACGTACTGGGCAACGCGTTGCTGCTGTTGCGCCTGTCCATTGGCCCGTTGCTGTTGACCATCTGCCTGCGGCGTCGCCGCTCCGTTGACACTCTCGCCGGTTCTGCTGCCGCCGTTGGATTCGGTCAGTCTGGGACCGGCTCCTGCAACGTTTTCAGACGATTGGGATGCTATCGATGCTGGAGCCACTTGGGGTTGCGGAATCTCAGTCATGGGCGATGTGGCGGCGGCCTGTAAAAAGTTGAGATAACTTTTTGCTTGCGTCAGATTGATAGGCAAATTGTGATTATCTATTATAATTGTAAACGACAGTCTAAAGACAATGACAATTTGACGCCACAGCAAAACTTACTGCTAGGGCCGTATTGGCGGCCAAGCGCGCCGCATCTGCGATGGCGGGAAAGACACCACCGGCGGTGCCCGGCATGGCCATGGCCGGTCGAAGGAATAATTCACCTTCGATGATGCCAGCCACAGCCAGGCCATCGACGAAGCCTTCCACCGGAGCCTCCTCAACGTCCGCCTCCGCGGTGGCCGTCTCTGAAGAGGCTGCGGCGACTGCGCCCGGCTCCTCGCTTGACGCTTCTTCCGTGGTCGGTGACGTACGGTTGCTGCCGTTAGGAATCTTTGTGCAGCCATAATCGTATCGAGGAACGAGAGAAAGTGAGCTTATAGTCACTAATTAAGCAAAATGAAATCGATGATCAAGCATTAAACGAAAATCATGATCGTGACGTAACCAACCTCGAGTCTGTTGAGACATGCATTTGCGCGTCTGATCATGTTGCGAGCGCTTCCAATCCGCTGCCGTGATTCGCCGACCAGTGGTACCTGCCCCAGGTTTATGTGTACGTCCACGGTCGAACCGTCGTCCTGTATTTGACAAAATAGGCCACACGTCAGACGAGTCCAAAGTTTGATACATTCAAGATCTCAATGGCAAGGAAGTCGGGGTCGTCCATAAAGAAGGTTCAATTGAACAACCGACGTAGAAACAGGCTTTTATTTGAGTTCAGGAATCAACCGAAATCCTATTTGTTCAATTTCTTATGAGCACATAAAAAAGTGACTAAGAAATATTGTAAGAATTAGTCAAATTTTGCTGAATACCGTAATTTAATAAGTTGTTCATAGGCGCGTGCGTCGTGGCTGAACGGGCGAGGTACGACATACTAGTGAAATAATAGTAGTCTATTATAATATTAAATAGCGTTCCTTAGATTTAAAAGTGACGGTATTTATAGCGGTCGCATTCCAGGTGGCAGGTTGTGATTGTCATTGTGAACGTTACCAAAAAATGTCCAGCGTGTCGTAGCTCTAATGCCAAGTTATTTCACCAACACCCAGTTCATTAGCGTCAGCGTCAACAGACAGCAAATTTAACTCTAGTGACGCTAACCACCCGAAATGCGGCCGATAATCACAACCATGACCTGTTTATGGGCGACCCTCCCCCAGACCAAACGCAGCACGCCAACAAATGGGACGCAGGGAAGAGGGATTTGTCGTCACCGAGGTTCGTGACATGATGGTGGCGTTGCGTCCAAACTCTCCCATCCCGGAGACCACTTGATGCACGATCTGTTGCACCTGGTTGGGGTCCATTACGTCTGACGGAATGGTGAACGCGCCTAACAGAAAACTGTTGGCGTCCTGCGCGCCACCCAGACGATGGGCGAAGCCGGGCGCGTTGGCCTGAGCGCTGCCCGCGGGACCACTGCCGGCGGCCGGCTGGGCTGAAGACGAGCCGGTTGAGGTGGACGGCCGTGTAGCGGACGGCGGCGGCGGACGCTGCACAAGATGGATGACCTTGCCGTTAACGTCTAATGCAGAGGTTAAAAAAAACAATTATATTAATATAGTACAAAAACAGAGGTGGCCTCTGATTAAACTGATCAAGTGTAAATAACTGCCGATCCGAAGCCTTCGGTTTATTTGTGAAATTTTAGATTGTTAACTTATTTACGATAAAAACATGAGCAAATTAAGTTAAACCCCATATTGATATCAATCATTTCGAACCATATTCGGAGAGCTTTTTGTCATCCTGTAGAACACGTCCACAATAGATCAGTCTTTGTTTGTCTGCTGGAATTCCCTGAAATATGCATCACAAAGGATAAACAGTTCGCAAAGCTTCGACAGGAAAAGTCACGGAGAGAATCCCCATTGACCATTGATGGGAAGGAAGATAAGGATTTTTCTCTCTTGCCGAAAGTCACCCTCGCATTTTGTACAGAAGTGAACTCACCACAGACGTAGCAACTCTATCTTTGAACTGACGCACGGTGATCTGGGCGGGGGGAATATAAGATTACAAACGTGAAACCAATTAGCACTTACCAAGTACAAGAACTGAAACGCAATAAACCAACTTGGTGTGGGATTAGAGCCCAGGACAAATATAAGATAGGCCCAAGCCTGCATTGACTCATTGAGGACATAGGGTTAGGCCTAGTAACTCTACACTCACTTCTTCAGGAACGGAGTATTTGTGATTCTGTGAATCCAAGGTTTTCACCGTCACGTCTATCATTTTTGAAGCTTTCCTAAACTCTTAACAACAAGCACAAAATTTAGCGTTTTTGATCTACCAAAAACGAAAAACCATGATTCAAGTAAAAAAAAATATTTGTAGTTTTACATGAAGCGGAAATAGATCATCACAATGCCGGATGTACATGCAAATAATATCAACTAGAAAATATTAATATCGGTAGACAAGCTACAAGCGCTTTGAAAACGAGAAACAGACAAACAAGTACAGAATAAACAAATTTACAATTTTATGGTAAAATTAAAAGTTATTACCAATTTAAAAAAATAGGTATGTAATTGCGCAAACGAATTATCAATTTATTTTGCTTTGCTGGAGATTACAGTAGATGGAGAAAGATGTCTATCGCAGTTTGATTGCACAAATGCTCGCTTTCCTTAAACCAGATTTTCGAATGCATTTGAGATTTGGCTGCGTTTAATATTTCCGTCTGTTTTCTGGAATGACTACTTATGGCCGTATGCACCAACGCAAGTTAACGCTATCCCACGGTAAAGATGGCGCTATCTTTAGATTTACCCCAAGTTTCGATGCACCAACGCAAGATAGCGCTAACCAGCGGTTAATCCTAGGAAAAAGTTAGCCGGCCGATTTTGGCC
>JAQGBY010001554.1:0-28513 GCA_034698785.1 Mycogona germanica | reverse complement strand
CCTCCACTCCGGCTGAAAACTTCCCCGATCGTTGTTTAGGCCGCTTCTTCCGTCCAATAAGTTTTCCTTTGGCCGCCGAGCCACCGAGAGCGGGCAAGAAAAGCCAAAAACCGGCGGGTTTTGGACACGCGAACACGGTACTTCCCCTTTATGCGGTGCTGACCAGAATATTAGCAAGTAAAATGGCTGGCGCAATTTGCCCCGAAAAAATGAATGGATGTTCATCGCCGACCTTGAGCTAATTATTAAGGAGGTCCTATCTGCCTTCATCTACTCCAGGAGGCGATTGATAATTTTTCCTAGCCTAAACCTATACATATATGTAGGGATACATTTTTTTAAAATTCGCTGTAGTGTAATACCACTACAGGATTTTCTATACTCCTCTTGGTGCTTACGCACTATGTGAGGGACACATAATAAACAAGAATAAATGAAATTAATGGACGACAATCTGATTACGGCAACAAGTGCAGCATTCTACCATCTTCCTAATTGGATGTGTAGGGATCTTCACTTCCACATTCCGAAGAAAGGCGTGTGAAGGAATTTCACTCGCCCGAAAAATTCCGAAGGTCTCGGTCAGGAATCGAACCTGCGATCACGTGAATAGCAGCTCGACATGTCACACGTGGCCCCCTTCATCGCCGAATCGGCTTTATCGTCTATTTAATAGAAATGCAGGCATGATCCCATGAGGATATTCCTCCTTGCCTGTCTTATTTCCCACGCTCGCCGCCGACGTTAATCCCGGGATTTAGCTCCCGAAATAAATTTATGCTAATGTATTCAGAAAAATGTGAAGCTCGACGTCCCAAGACGCAACTGTAGAACAAAAAGGGGAGCGGCTGTAAAAGGGGCGTCTGGATAACCGGGGACACCAAAAGGTGACCCCCCCCCCGGTACAACCCACATCCTATTAATATGAAAATTTTGTATGAGCCAATTGATAAGGCAAAGAGTGCACGTGACATGAGGTTAGCGAATCGGCGATTGAATAAAAAAATCAGTAGCAGTAATTTGGAATAAGGTCACCTAAAATTCGGGAATGTCCCCGCAGTGTGGGTGCTCTTAAACAAATTTCTTGCAACCGATATTTTGTTTCCACAACTTCCTAGATAAGATGGATTGTGCGGGTTGGATAAAAACATGTTTATATTTTCCCATATTTGCGACAGCGAGCAGCCAAGGAAACGTTTTGGGTTACAGAACACGGAGCATCTTTCTGAGATAACCTCTCTTCCTGAGACTCGAGTTTAGACAAAGAAGGTTTCGAGATATACTTGTATTATATTATAGTCTTGTCCACAGCTTGTAGTCAGTCGGTCCAGCAAGCAGGTCGTTATGATCGAATCGAGCCAGTGGCGTTGAACAAAACGATTGTTTGACCAAACTTGTCACGTCAAAAATAAACATGCTGTGTGATCTTCCAAAGTCATCGAATTGTTTCATCATGAAATTTTGAGTGGTCACCACAGGAGAAAATATTTGACATTTGTCATTTCGGCGAACCTTTAAAGTCGTTCTCGCGTAAATGGGCAACTTATCTACTTTCACAGCACATTGCTTTGGCGCCAGCCTGAATGTAAGGATGTTGGACTCCGGTGGATATCTGTACGTGGGCGGGCTCGGAATGAAAATAACACTGGGGGATAACATATCTGGAGACCTCGGCGGCGTATCGGGTTACACGGGTCGGTCCTGCACTCTGCACGCGAACTGGTTTTATAAATTAAGTTAGCCCCACCTCCCTTCTCTTTTCAGAAGTGTTGGTTTGCGTTGTTTTATTATTTTTATTTCCAACCAACTGTAGTCAACCGCACTTTATTCTGTACCCCGAACGGTTCATAGAATCCGACCAAACTGACCGATGGTTTTCCATGAAAAGCAAACATTGGCCAGAAGAACAACCATGTATGTCAATTGTCACTGACGCCAACAGTCAATGATGTTCTATGGGAACACTGCCGCTGCAGAAACAAATATAATCATATTACTATAAGCCCCTTTAAAAAATAATTATTGATTGATTCACTCGTCTTACGTGTGAAAAAACCCTCTTCGTGGAAACGCAAAACGGTAACCAATATTGGTTAAGAGAGGCGGGTCGGTCGGTGGTTAAGAGAGGCGGGTCGGTCGGTGGTCCGTCCTTCATGCACCAGGTAGTATTGCGTTGGCAGGAGAGGACAGGAGCGAAAATGACGTCACGTGGACCCATCTGTATGTATATATACGAGCACCAATTATCTTTATGAGCTGGCGCGAGCGAGCCGCACAGCTAATGCGGTCTAATTATCAGACGATAAAGATGGCGGCGCCTCCGCCGAGGCTGCAAAACGGGGTCCGTCCGTCCGCATCTCACATGTGGTCCGCCGCAGATCAGCAGATAGAAAGAACAGCTTTTCGAAAATGGTGCTGAATGATGTGACGTAATAAGTTCAAATCAAAGATGGGCCAAAACCTGTGTTCGTTTTCAACGTCACTTACCACCAAAGTTTCAACCCAGATTATATGAAGACAAGACAAAATTGAATCTAAACCAGAGACGGAGCCTGGTGTTCATTTTTTGTTGAATCGCCGTTATTTAATATTTTATTGGAAAGAGATGGACGCTTTTTGATAGTCCACGAGTGCTGTAAAACACGAAATAAACTGGATCAACGTTTCATAGCACACTGAACGAGACAAATTCTAAACTAATCCTGATCAATTGAAAGCGCCACTAGCGGCGACAATTGGAAGCAGTATAGAGAAGCTGCATGTTTTATTTAAGTCCGTGCCGTAAATGAGTGCAGTTTGCTGCTCGTTTCTTTTATCATATGCCGATCAGAATTTAATCGTTTACAATATTTACTTTATTCTATTCAAAATTGAAAGTGACGTTTGAGAATATTTTTCTTTTTTAATGGTTAAACTCAATAACGCCCAAAATTTCTTATGAAAGATTCGTGAAAACCCGGTTTCCGGCAGCCACGGTAACCTGTTCCAGGACCGAGGAGGATATATTTAACGGTGGAGTCCCCGGAAAGCCGTCGCGCGCGCGGCGGGTCAACGAAAGGTCACGATCGGTGGAAGACGTCACTCGTCTTGAGAGCGGCCATCACGCTGGAGAGTGGTCATCAAATTCTCTAAGGCACACACACAAACCGTGCCGCGCGGAAAACGCGTAGGATGCGCTCGTGTCGGCTTCGATTCGAAGCCACATACAGCACACACTGTATATAACGAGCGGCAACGTATTACGCAATTAAGATAATTGATGCGACCATCGAGACCTTCTGCGAGAGAAACATCGTGCACATACAAACGCCTATTTTATGTGTTCGGTCCGCGAGTTCGTGTGTGTGTTCGAGCATGCACTAAACATTTGCAAATGAAGACGTCCCGACTATATACATGTAGATGTAGAGCGGCTGCTTTAATTACGAAACACAATAGATCCTAGTTGTGTATGTTTGGGCAAAGCAGATGTGTGAGAATTTGACCGCTGTAGCATGGAAGGACCTCCTAAAACTTTCTAAAGTATCGAAATAGGCGTTAATTTTGTATTTATATTTTTGTGAATATAAATTTATCTTCTGTGAGTAATACAACCCCACCTCTTATTTAAAAATATATATTCCACATTTTGAGAACTTCCGTGATTTTCTTCAATGATCACTGCAATAAGTTCTTTTTGCGGTGGATAAATTCGAATATAATATTCAAATTTAATAAATTGAGACAGGATGTTAATTTAGGAATTAGACAACCCCTTCGTATTCTATTCTTCCCTATAACGAGAGCAGTGGCCAGTTTTTCGTCAATTTGTCACATCGTAAGCCTATGAGGAAGGTGCGCCAATATCTGGTACCACCAATCTGCACCACTCGAACATTGAAGCATGATCGCGTCGACTGGCTTTTTAACTCGTCCCAGTATATAATGATCTGTCTGCGATAACCGCCATCAGAGAACGCCATCGCCGGTCTATTAAATAACAAAAGGCAACGACAAATCAAATAAAAGGGGAACTCAATTTGGAAGCCCTTTCGGGCGCCCTTTGGCCGTCACGCCACACACGTCAATCAAACTTGAAATCAAAATCGTCTCAATCGCTTTTGTCGCCATATAACGATCTGTCAAGCTCGTCAGTCGGCGCCATCACAAGGGTGCATCAAGTTTCATATGAGACCGTGGATATGTGGCGTCGACATTAAATACTTGTTTCTAAAACGAGATGCCCAGATTGCGGGCGATATGGAGTCTGTCGGCGACGAGTCAGACACAAGTTTCCGAAATTGTTTCCTGCATCTTCCTGAGAACCGATCATATTACGATCGTCTGTGATTACTTTTAACCTATTTTTAGCGTGTAACTCATTGAAGAACAAGTCAATCACGCTATCCTAACGAATCATCGGTGCTATCGAAAATAAATAGTGCGCACATCGGAACTAGACTCACGCGACCAAAACTGATATCTAACAGAGCTTGGATATGGACCATGAATAAAATCGTTCCTCTAGTGGGGGAATAGCACCCCATAAAAATTGTAAATAGCACTCCAAACATTTTTTTTAATAATTAAAAAATTTAATTCTGCAATTCCTTATTGTGTTTGAAAAAAAAAACAGATATTAAATGTAATACGTAAAGAAATAATCTGTATGAAAAATGCCTTTGCTGCTTGGCTCGCAAGAAGTGTTCAAATAATGGGACCCAGGGTGACCACAAATGTTTCAGAAGAAAGTGTAGCTCGCATATAATATCAATAACTAAAATTGAAAATTTTGAAATAGAAAAATTGGGGGGAAAATGAAAAAAGCAGACCAGCGTGAAAGAAATGTTTGTTAAGGAGGCTCACTGGTAGTGTTCACCTTACTTGCAGGCACGGGGGGTCACGATTTACTTCCATTCCAAAAGAAAACGTGCTAACCGGAATCGAAACTGTGATAAAGGCATTGGAGGGAAGCATCTTAACCATTACGCCACTCGACACATCAGCCGGCCAGCTTGTGACAAATATGACTTTGTCCACTTTACACAGAAAGACCCTCTCTTTTACAATTTTTTTATTATTATTTCCTACCACTGTAGTCTCTACACTACAGGTTAAACCTCACACACTTACAGTATTTCCAGAAAATGAAATTTATATGCACTTTTACAGACCACTTCAGTAGTTAACACACTTTATGAATAAAATAGTACTTGGTAACGAGGCAGGTAGCAGCGGTACGTATAGTAACCTAAAACGTACAAAATACTACGCGCTCGTCAATACCAACTAATCGATACTCCAAGAATAGATACAGTATATTGAACCGGTGTTCTACAAAATATTACCCGCCCATAACTTTATATTGGGCGCTGCGCATGCGCACAGTGTTCGCGATCCAACCGGGGAGAACGAGGACGCGTCTGCGCAGCAATGAAACATCTGGCGAAGAAATTTATTTACAACGTTGACAACCTTTCAAGATTCATGAGTTCATATATGCGGCGTTCGGATAGATAGGGAGCTCACATCGGACCACCGTTTACAGTGTAGCCTCCTGAGACTCAAGTCGAAATGAATGAACAGCTTCTTGAATTTCCATTCCATGTTTTCTCTCTCTCCCTCTCTCTCCCCCCCCCAGGAGGAATCCAGTGAAACAGAATGTGATGAGCACCCGGTGCCGTGAAATGGTGCGCCCACCGTGCTTCCATGGGCGCATGCGAAGAGCTCACTCATTTAAGTGCACATATATTGGCAATGGGTTTAAGGAGGATGCCTGAGAATAAATAAGGCGGCGGCATAAATATACGGAGCGCGATTCTGCCACACACACACTATTTTCCTCGTCTCCAACCCTCCCTCCTTCTACGCCCCCGCAAAACGTATATAGGGATGCATTATCTCTGGATGGACCTATATAAAATGGGGTCCCCGTGACCCACAACCGAACTGCGCCTAAGAAACTTTACATTTTCCCTCGTCACACCATAATATCCACCCGATATAGATTTCCGGTCTTGTATGCGCGGGGCCAGTTTGATTTACGTGCATTCTCTACTCTTTATAAGCTCTTTACTGCTGGAAACCGGATTTCGTAGGTGCCAAACCTAACCACACCTGCCCGGTGTTATTATAGAAAGCCGTGATGTGGAAAGGCCAACATCTACTTGAAACTGTTTTCTCCAGAATAATGAGCGGTTTGACTCCACGTATAGTTCGGAACATTCGTTTCGTCGCCGCTGGTTGCGGTTTTCAGTCACCAGGAATTCAATGAAAAGTTTAACGCGTGCGGAGTGCTGGCATCAGTCTTCAGGACAATTGTTACAGTGGAATATTGGCGGAATCCTAAATAATCCAAATTTTGAAAAATAAAGCGAAATGGAAAGTAAATTCGAAAATTGACTACCAATGGTGAACGGTAAAACAACAATATCAGAATAAGAACAACTGAAATTTCAAATTACGCCCAGATAAGTATACTCATACTGTATAGCTCTTATAACATTGCGTCTGACTGTGGCTCGGCGATCCCGGGTTCGATTTCCGGCGGGGGCTCTCGAAAATTTCGATCCCGGGGTGCTGGAAGTGCCCCTCGCACAGTGCATCAGCGCTATGAGGGGCACAGAACGCCTGTAGTGCAGTTGACATACAGTTGATTAGAGGAAGAAAAAAAAAACCCGTTTCACTTTTTTGAAAATATCCTCTTGATTATTTTCGTGAATCGAAAAAAAAGAATCTTTCTCTCTAGTTCTGAACAACTTGAGCTGACGTAAAAAGTGACTGGTGCAAGTTTTCACTTTTTAAAATTTTCATTCAAAATCAAATTCATCAAATTCAAAAAATCAGAAGAACAATGATAAATTATGTGATCAAGGGATACAATGCAAGTGGAATAGTGGGTGACGTCAAAATCCGGCCTCCATCTATTACACCGCTCCAGACAACAACAGTTCCCGACGCAGCGTTCCATAACAAAGTGAACGATTGCACGAGGAAGATGAGGGTTTCGTGCCAACGAAAGCCACTCAATCTTCTCGCGAAACATGAATTAAACATCGATTAATGAAGACCCCGGTCGCTTTTTCATTAAGCCCCGTGCCATCAGTCAGTCCGACGCAAGGCGTCTTGTTCGAATCGATTAGACGTCTGAGCCAGAAACAATTATTCAGCGTTTCTTTTACCATTCATTCACGCACACTGTGCGGGTGATCTGTGAAGACGACGAATTAGATGCTATAACGTAGCACGGGTTCCACGTTCAACTGAACCCATTACAGAATACATAAATTGATTGATGAACTGCAATTGAGGGTCGGCAGCAAGATCGTCGATAAACAAAGTTTACTTTCGATCTTCACTTGATACGGGTTACCTAGGTAGGGAGCTTAAACGTATATCTGATATACGGATCATGATTCACACGTAAAGCAGAGTTTTTTAAAATAATGGAAAATACTTTCGCTGCCATGACGGGGACAGCAGAGCAAAGCGGATAACTTCCTTAGTATGTAATACAATGGGGTAACTACTCAATTATTGAAAAACGAGACATGTGAATAAGGTACAATACAAGTGAAAATGGTACGAGATAAGTGAATAGTAATTAAAATGGTTTGAATCGAAAGCAATTATCCCATTTAATATGCGGTTGTCAATTATAAATTAATAGGAGTCTTCACTTCTGTTGCCGCGAAAGAAAAGGAAACGCCAACGTCTGATTAAACGGCATTTGTCAGACGGACTCCATACAGATCACCAACCTCCAACCTCCCTAAACTTGCCAACCTTATAACGCATGAATTATTGACAACTCAAATCTATTTGTGAACCAAAATGAATTATTTTAAGCACCAAACAGGGCGGATCGCGTTGAACGTCTATACACAATATACAGAGTACAGTAGTCCACTCGACTGTAAGTTTATACCATACACAGTGTACATATGTACATGCATATAGAAGAAAAAAGCTGTAAATGGAAGGATCAACCGGACTGCGCTTAATAAAGTGTAATGAGTTACCTAAAAAACATAAATTATACCTTTGCAAGCATGCAGGACGGTTTATAGCCGATTACTACATGAGATTATGTACCCACTTACGTTCTGTTTCCCGGGATTGATTAACCTGGAATCGAAAGTTTGTCTCTCGACAGCTTTGAGTACGTTGCGTCGGGCAAATAACTTGTTAGAAGCAGCGACAAAAAATAAACAAAAATTCAATGAGGGCTCACCGCTAAAATTCCTCATTGAACGCAACTTCGCCGATTCGATTCAGATGACAACATGATAAAATAAAATAATAAAGGCTAATAAGGGCCTTAACCCTCAAATCGATGTGTCGGGACGTTAGACAAAAAGGTAAACGAACAGAGCAAACACAGCAATGGTTTTACAGATTGCGTGTCTACGCTAAAAGCAATTGAGATAATTCGACGATTCGCTGTAGGGATAAGAGCATTGAATGAGTGACGGCGAATCAGATTCTCGATCCATTGACGCGTACGGATTGGAGGATAACCAATTATCGGACACATCCGCATCTCGCTAAACTCGTTTTTGGTATCTAACGCTGCGAGCGATCATTCATTCGACCGTATTCTAATCAATAGGCTTTTAGTGGCGACACAAGTCTTTTGGTTCGAGAGAAACCAATCACCGTACTTCTAGAGACAACTAAGTCGACAAGCACGCTGTACACGGCCATTTACACCGTGGAGCATTTCACATTTTGTAACACGAAATTTTGGTTGGGCCTAAGGCATATGAGATTATAAAATCTCCAGCTCCAGAGTCAACAATAAATATTTAATCGCACGTGCGCGTTAAATCGCCTCGTCGTAGCGCAGTTGGGATTGCGACTGACTGTGGTTCGGCGGTCCCGGGTTCAATTCCCGGCGCAAGCTCTCGATTATTCGATCCCGGGGTACTGCTCCCCTCACATAGTGCCTAAGCACCAAGATGGGGTACAGAAAATCCTGTAGTAATAGAGTAAATTAAAAAAAAATCTAAACAGAATGACAGTTTCATGGAGTAAAACATTAAATGGTCTCTTGTATCAAATGAACCCCAAGGAGACATGGCTCCGGGAGAAGGGAAACGGGGGAATGGCGATAGCGACGAGGGCGAGGAAACACTGCCCACAATTTTCCATCAACGGCAGAATAACCCAGAGGACGAAAAACACACGTGTGTCATTGTTCAAAAAATGTAATCGTGTCCTTTATCATATGTAGTTACGTAACCTCGAGACGTAACGTAAAGTACATCGAGGCCCTTAAGCTATTTGTTAGAGGACCACCAGCGATTTCGCGCTCTGAAAGTGAACTCTGAAAGTGAACTCTGAAAGCGAACTATCAGAGCGCGCCTCTAGAAAAAATATATTAGTTCTGCTTCTCTCTTGTGACGCAATACAGTTTCAAATCCAAGCTTAAATTTCCTCAAATAAAATAAAAATCTAATAATATTGAACTAAAAGTGGGTGGCCAGCAATTACTATCAATTTGCACAATTTGTATGAATTGCGCTTGCACACTATTTTGAGCAAGGACATCGCACAAAAAATCTATTGCTGAAACGCCGGCTCCCACTTAACAGGAGATTGACTTACCCTGGAGCGGAGGAGGCATGACCGGGCCGAGCATTGTGCGTCTGCGTTCAGATGCGGGTGTGTTATTGATTGGCGAGACGAAATGTGTCCAGCACAAACGCCGCGCAACTCCTTCACTATAAGAGAAAATATAAAACAGAAAAGAAAAAAATGTTGAACAAAAATCAATACAGATGCACGACTATAACGGAGTATAAAGGCAAATCTGTACAACGTCGGAATTCGCTACGGGATCTGCGCTTGAGTGGTATATAAGAATGGGCCTTCCCGCACCAGCAGCCAGCAACAGTCGCGGTCATTGAAGAGGATGGCAGTAACCATGACGTTGTTGGCGACAGAAGCAAACAGAAGCAAGCGAATGTGTGGGTCGCCCTTATGACGATCGTGCGAACTATTGGCAAACCCACGGGGTGACTTTAAAACTACGCAGGTTTGCTGAGAAGAAAAAAGCCGCCATTAAAATAATGCATAGCTTAGGTGAGACACGGGCAATGTGAAGAAAATGGGAAATGTAGTTGCCTTATGATTGATCGAATTTGACACGGACGCAAACCCGTTACCTTAGGAGACACAATTTCTGTACAAAAATATAAATAACGGTGTGATTTAGCATGAACTCCCAAGTTCATTTAATAAAATCAATAAAAATCCACATAATAAAAAATTATTGTCAACGAACATTAAATTACAGTATTATTATACAGTATATTTATCGCATAACAAGCATCTCAACACCCTTTTTCTTCTTTTGCTCTTCGCGAAACATGAATAAATACTTGTATGCTTAGGTACTTGTTTGCAATAAATTCAATAAATTTGAAATAATAAAGAAATTTATTTTTTTCCCTGCACAACAGTATATTCCGATTATTTTTAGATGACTAGTACCATTGTATCGATTGTATCATTGTATCGCTAGTTTAATTGAGTAAAATGTTCAGAAAAATCTTTTTTGAAGTTGAGCACAAATAAAAGAAAAGTACACTAAGCTTAATGAACGCCTTTGACATAGAAGTGGTTGGCAACGAATGACATAGCTTCCTGTCAACATTGACCGAACTTTCAGCTCTAACCGCGGAGCACAATCGAAGTTTGCGAAAAACGCAACCCACGCAAAACTGTTCAATATCCTGAAAAGCCATATGGGGGATGAGGTCTAGTTTCGAATGCATTCATAAAAATATGTAGATTTCCACTTTTGAGAATGTTTTATTCCATAAATCAGACATTCGCTTTTTTTCATAGATACGGACGAATCTGCACGTGGCCACTAGCTTTTCCAGTTCCCACTCATTCCTGCCCCCATCTAACATCACCTATGTACCTTCCATTTTCCTTTATATTAAATCACGCCCCCAACACCATCCGCCCACATCCACTATACTCAAACCCCAATATTGCATTTGCGCCGTATTTTATTTCTTACTCGCATTTAACCAAAGAGATATACGGCTAGAAGACAGAACAGTTTTTGCTTGAGTGGTATGTGTGGTAATTACTTAGGACAACTATTTATTATTGCGTATAAATGACATACACAAATGTAATACAACTTAGCGATACCATGGAACAATGACGTATCCGATAGAAGGCCACGGTCAATGGCATGTATGTGCACATGGCATGATCACATAGAAAAAAATTATTCAATACAGTCAATCAGCATACGCAAAAACCGCGATGGGCGTTCTGGTCAGGGAGAATATCAATTTATTCACCATTAAATCTAAACCAAAAACACATTTTTGTCACGTTCAGTCTTTATGAATGACACTTATTGATTCCCTCCGATGGTCGTTCCCGAGAATCAGTTGGTTCGTTGAAGAAGTACCTGTAGCGACGACAATTACAATCAGTCATCACTTGCCCAATGACGAATTTAGCGCCACCTACTGTTTGCGTGCTGTCTATAAGGGTGAAACGACAACCAACATGGTTTGGCAGACGAACTGCGCAGGTGCGCTCTGCGATTGCGTTTCAGTGTTTCTGTGCGCTTTCAGACGTAGTTCCGAACATAAAACACACATGAACGATCTTAGAGAACTGAAGGGAAGAAGTACATGCAGCCACCATGCACCCACTCTACGATGGAAAAGTCAGGCAGGAAGACCAGCACTGAGAATCGAACGAAAGGTGTTCGATAACGCAAAACCGTTAAACTGCTGATCCAATGACGGTCAGCCCACCCCAACGTCTATGCATGTTCGAGTATATTCCCTCTGTTCGTGTACTACCTTGTGGCGGAACGAACAAATGACGAAATTCTGGTATAAAATTATCCACCTGATACCTGAGACAAGTTGTACGAGGCTCCTCAACTGCGCATCAAAATAGATAACGAAGATATATATCGTATCGGAAGAGCTAAGAGGGTAACGGCACATAATAGGAGTTTAGCATGTTTTTGCATTAAACATGTACAGCTCGAGATGTTAATCTGGTTCATTCGCTATGGTTCCAAAACGCGTGGAACAGGATTTTTTTTGTTTGATCATTCTAAGACAATCAATGGCCTTCTGGATCCAGGTCAACACTGGATTCATATTTACAGAGTTTTTTAAATTTTACTCACATTTAATTTTTAAATTCCACTTTTGTTTGCAATGTAATTAAACTTTATTTTACCAAATTATTTAATTTAAGATAAAACTTTAAAAATTCCGTGCGAACAATATAATTTGGAGAATGACAATTTGTGCAAGATCAGCACTAGATTTTGAATGAATGACACTCGAGGTATGTACGAATGACACACTACTTCATAGTGAATATAAGTGGTCTCCTGATTTCCTAATGCAGTTGTCGCATGCACTTGAACGCGCGTTGACTCGGGTCCGAGGGCGATATGGAGTTCGGTCCATGCACGAAATAATTCACGGGTCTGGTTTTCCGCGCACTTTTTCTTAACGACGTCGACCGAGTGAGAAACTTTTGCAACGTCCATTGGCGGGGGGAAGAGGGATAAGAGAAGAAAAATGGAACAACGCCATTAGAATAAATCGAATTTTTCCCCTACACCCCCGAATATAAAAAGGTAAGAACTGTGTCGAAGCAGGGACAACTGCGACTGTTGCTGCTACAATACATGTGGCACGCGTGCCGGGCTCTCGTGCACGTCAAATAGAATAAAATGCCAGCGCTAATAGCGTAGTATATACCTCTATCGGGCGCTCCACGGTCTTAATAGCCATCGAAACGATCAATCCTAAGAATAAGATATTTTCTTGGCTGGGTTCCTGTATATCTGTAGGTTTAAACGAACGGATAAAGTCGTACTGGTGCCATTATCTAATATCGATTTCTCGAAGAGGCACCTGCAGTGGCGGCGAGCGACCAATTCTAGTGTCGAGGCCATCAATTAGTTCGAATTATAGAAGTTTCAATAGACGGTAGATTTTCTAAGTTTGTATTTTTAAAGGTGCATTAATTCCAGTCGAAGTTAAAGTTCGAATTGGAATTTAAACAAAACCGAAAAAATAATCCTTTTTCACTACGAATCATTTTCCACGTCAGTTCCTAGTTTAATTTTTTCATTTTAAATAATAGTTTACTATTATTATATTAGAAGAGTTATTTCCAACTCTTGTTTGTCTTTTATCGTCCGGCCTGTCCCGGGCACAACCCCCATTTTTATTGTAATGTAAATTGTTTGAATTTTTTTAAATTGTATCAAGAATTCGCATTTATTCCTGGGAGTAACTATGACCGATTCGAATGTGTTTTATTTTAACTGGCTTTAAATTTGAAACGTAGTAAGATTATTCCACAATCGACACACTCACTTAGGACGAGCCGCCAAAAAGCACAATACCAACTTGACTTTGTTCAACATGTCAGTATCAGGTGTATAATAAATAAATGGCCAGTTTGAGCGCAGTTACCATTTTATCCTTAATTTTGATAGCGGGAAGTCAATGAAGACGGTAGTGATTGACTGTACACAAACTATATATACAATTATTTACTTCCTGTTTTCGACAAAGTTTACAGAACAGAAGATATATTTCGAAATCTGTATGTAATCGGCGATACAAATTTATGATTTGCCATGTACGTACATTGTACACACATGAAACATACAATATATATATATATATATAGTTGCACAGACTCATAACGTGGTGACGACAGAAATGTAGGAATAAAATCGACAATCGGCCAATCATTTTAATGCGGCAGCGAACACGCCAAAACTTTTAAAACATATCACGTCCAAAATATGAAATCTCAATTTCGGTAGTCAAACGCATTCCTATCCAGCAGCTGCGGTTTTATTTTTCTCACTTAACCTTAACAGTACGCCGCTCAGCATTCTTGGATGGCAACTACAAATCCACCCAGGAATACCATCCTAAGACCCTGCCCACATTTACGAGGCCTACATTAGAAGGAAACGCTTCAGTTTCCCGAGCGTCATTGACCCACAACAGAAAGCTTACAATTACAAAATTTACCCACAAGCAAACAGAGAAGAGGATACACAATTTCCTGTTGTGATTGTTCCTACAGTTTAAAGCAAAGTTTTTAATAGACCTGTTATGAAAAAAAAAAATCCAAAAATATCTTTATTCAGATATTTTTATTCATAGCGAGCTAGATGTAGGGCCGCTGAGGAGAGGTCTCAGGAGGATATACACACACCCACATAGGCCATGTATTCAATAAATGCGTAAAATTCGCTTCATCGCCTGACCTGCCGACGAATTCTTCAATCCACTCACTTCAGGGAATCGTCGAATAGGCCAATAAAAGTCGTCGCGTGAAATAAGATCGGCGCCCGATGCGGTTTGTAATTAATTGTATTCGACGATGAACTTTATACGCGCGCATAAAATGAAAATCTATTTAGCTTAGGCGCCTGCGAATCCCCAGTTCCCAGACATGCTGCGCAAGCGACGTACGACGCATGTACTAGTGCATGCAAGCCTAGCCAATCTTCTTTAGACCAAGGAGCCGATTACGCACAATTATACGCGTCTCACTGGATGCGTTAAGGCGCTGCTGCCTACAACGTTAATATGAGCCGCAACATTCACCACAAACAATGATCGCTTTTTGACATTGACAACAGCGCTATCTAGTTTTAAAAAATTAGAATTTTTATATCGTGTTTCCGCTGAACACGAACCAGAATTCCGCAATTCCCTGGCATCCCCCATTAGTCGTACGGCCCAATTCACGCCTCAGTTAAACCTCAATTTAGTTTTAAATAATGTCCTGTCTGACCGGGATTCGAATCCAGAATCTCAGAACGTAATCTACCATTTTTGGACTGGATTGATGTTTGCCTTATAATTAATTTCAGCCGGAAAGATAAAAGATCCCAGAACCTGCACTCCTAAGCCGAATGCAGCTTTACGCTTTACCCTATCGCTATCTTTCATTGTCTTCTTTCCAATATACGAATGCAGTGGCTGATGTACAGAGGTTCTCAGGCAGATAGACACACATATATATATATATAGCAAGCAGCAGGCTCGCTTCCGAAAAACGGGGATCGTTTAATTAAATTCCTAACCGGAGAACCGCAGCCGAATCGTGAAAATCACGAGATCGGTTTCGCGAAATCTCTCAGCTAGACAGCTGCAATCGACCGTTACTGACTATACACATATGCACGTAGATCATTTCGTGGCCTACAACTAACCTACCAGTACAGATAAGAGGCAGTTCTGCGAACAATCACAAATTTATTTTGAATGACCGCTTTTTTAGACACAATATTTATGAACTGACCCAAATTTTTTATGCAATTATTTACAAAGATCATACTGACACACATCCAGTTATGTTATTGTCAAATAAACTGAATATACTTAAGCATCTGGTAAACGACATCATATATTTGTGCCGTACCTGTCTTATTTAGTATGCTGGACTCTTGGTCTTTATTTGATGTGCACATGACATACATGGTTTATGCGTTGAACATGCACATGTTGCATTTCATTTTTTATTATTATTGGCGATGTCCTAAAATTATAATAATCATTTGAATAATTCATTTTTGAAATGAAACTTTGGCGAAACAGTTTTGGTAAACGCAATAAGTCAGTGCCACATGTGCTATACAAATAATCAAATCAAACAAAAATAGGCCTACTCAGCCATGCCGAAAAAGAAGAATTCCATCTGTAAATTCACTATACGACCACACAGATTGCAGAAGTAACGATGTCATAGCAGCTGGAAGCAGACTTACGACCCAGAAATATATTCAATACTACTACTGTAAAATAGCGGTAACCTTGATGCAGAGGAGACCTTTTCGGATCTCCCCTGTTGAGATACCGACAGCATAACCAAGTTACTCTACAAAATTGATTATTATTAATACTGAGAAAACAGCGTCGCATTTGATTATGCCGAGACGTGGAGGGAAAATTCCAGAGCAAAAGCTGCACCCAGAAAGCGTCTGTGCGCATGCCATGTAGAAAAAGCCCACGCAATATCTCCGCCGAAACTCAATCTCGGTCGAGCCTCAACAAAAGGGGTTCTTTTTTTCCTTCTTTCTCCCTTTCGTTTTCACTCTCAATCGAGTTATCGCATTCATAACTTTACGTGCTGATAAGGTACAGGCGGCATACTAAATAAGTCAGGCAAGACGCTGGCCTAAAGACGTTTCTATAAATTCGCTGGTGGTCGCGTTGGGGCCCACACCGCTGCCGCTGCTGCTCGAAACGCTAAGATACGATGTCTGTTAAAGTTACAATCCAGTTGATAGTCGGCGTTATAAATGTGCCAGACCATTTCGCTCGCGCGCACCGCCGTGATATTTTTCTGTGGACGAGTCTAACATTATTTTTCCTCACAAAAATCCTCTGCATCAATAATAATGGCAAGTGAAATGCTAGTCTGGATACATGACGACCCTCTTCGCAGATTCGATCGCGACCACCGCTGTGCGGGCGCGTTTAAAATTGCAAACATGAATGCCCAACGCGCCCACCATTTGCGCGAACAAGCCGTTCGCATGTTTTCTTTGTGTCTAAACCCCTGTTGGATCAATGCCTGGCCCATTCATAACGCGTAACCCGTTGTTAACTGATCCCCCATTTATCACCAGCGCGATATAATAGATGGGGTGAACACACACGGTATACCATTAAGGTAGCTGACGACTTCGCCGCATAGCAGTTTGGTTGTGCGCGAAGCTCTTTTTCGGGGGTTGCTTTTCAACCTTCCATTGCATTAACACCCTGCTGCCGTAGACTCGTATCTCCTTCCATTCGGTTGAGAGTACGAGTTGAATATTGTGAACTTGCATCGAAGTTCGCAGTCCATAGCTTTATAAAATGCAAACTAGATAGCGATGTTTAAAAAAAAAACCTAGCCGAATAATGTCAGATAGTAACGGACACTTTTAATCCATCAAGTGCAGGGAGCAAAAATAAACCATAGCTTAATTGATTTGAGCACGTTTTACGAAAAATCCCAAGACCATCAATGTCGAATCCATATTTTTTTAAGGAGTCTTTTTCATTTATTTCATAACTTCTTCAGCTTGTCAATCCGCATATCAGACTGACTCCTTTCAGTGCAGTCTGTTCTGGGATCACCATCGAATAGTAATTTTATAGTTGTTATTTTAAAATTACGTATGGTAACTAAACTTCTTATTGTTACCCGTGTTAAATTTGCAACAGTTTATCAACAGTGCACATCGAAATTTCCCATATTGGAGTAACGCAGTCCAATGTAGTGTCGCAAATTTCAAGATCCACGCAACTTATTTCAGGTTTTGATACTTCGTCGTTCAAGAGATACAGAGACCTTAAAATAGAGATTCTGTATCTGTGCTTTTTGGCTAGAAAAATAAAACTGAGAACCGCCATTGCCTCAGAAAGAGATAACATGCTTTTTCTTTTCTTTCTATCTTAGCATTCCGAAAAAAGGCAAAGATACAAACCGCTTTTGAATGCAGTAGAACAGGTGGATCAGAGATCGATCCATCACATTGCAGTGTCGCTGGTCTCTAACCATTCGTCCGTTGTCGTCCATCGCATTGGAATGTCGCATCGCCGGTAACGTCGCCACGCGTCATTACGCGCGCGCCATTGACGGAGGCAATGGAGAGACTAAAGTGCCGCGTAAAAAGAGCGCGTGCAACGTGACTAAAATGACGGCAGCACCAATGGAACAAAACCAATGGCAGCGAACGTCACATTTACACAGAAAGCCAAACCGAAACGGCCTAAACGTTTTCAGCCAATGTTCGGGAAAAGGTTGCCAACCTGACTAAACTGAGGTCTTCCCGCAAATGGTACTGGATAGCTTATTTTTGCTTCGTTATTGTATGAGTTGACCTGTTTGTATTAGTAGGCCACCTATTCGTAAATTATAACAAAAAAGTTGCATAAAAGGAAAGTACAATGTCTTTTTCAGACAATTTATAATTTTTCGTTTTCAATTACAAATCTTATATAATAAATTACAATTTTTACTAATCACTTGAATATGTGCGCAGCGGCAAATCACGAGAATTTTTGCGCAGCAGCACCACCACGAAACAAAATCGGCGAGTACAAGAGCACGTAACGCACAAGAGATCCTTTCCGTGGAAGAGAACCTTGGCTAATAAAAATGATCACCAACCCCCATTTCTTCTTTGCACTTTCCATAACTCAACCGACTGTCTTTGACACAGGCTTAATTACTAGTAGTTAATCATATTAATCAGTTGTATGGAAACAATTATATAAAAACATAACATGGGTATTTTCCTATAAATATGTTTAAATGAAATTTTTTTTAGAAACCCCGTAAATGCGGGCCAGCAAGTGCGGTAAAAAAAAATTTAATTACACTTCAAATCTGTGGATGGTAAGTGTCACCATTTAAGGAATGCCACTTTTGTTTGCAAATGTTGCCTAACAATGTCTAGAGCTCGCCACTCCATTCGATTTTATTTATTCGGCACTGTCCCGAACTCACTTATCTTAATTGATAAATTTACATTCGACAATTTAAAAGTTGCTTACTCGTGAACCAGAAGCAACGGTGCCTCCTAGCGTGCTTCGTGGTTGGAATTGTACCAGAAGCTCATAATTATTGTGAACTCCACTTGAAAATATTGCTAAGAACTAACTGAACTGCTGAACCAAAAGGTCGGACAGCAGACGCTGAAGGCGGACTTTCGCACCGTATAGAATACATATAATTACAGTAAATTAGTCATTCGGCTCTTGCCTATTTTTAGTGCACACTGCATGTGGTACCGTGTGGAGCTGAAAATTTAAAATCCGCTTGTCTGCGGTTAAATAGAATGGCGCTGGGCGGCGAGACGCAAGACCGGAGAGAACTGAGTTTCGCTCAAATCAAAAAAGAAGAGGGTTTTTTGGAAAAACAAAGCAAAACCAAGCCTGCCCTTGGGCACCATGATTGGCCGAAGTGGCAGTAGCTTGAGTGGCAGTGACTCGAGTAACAGCTAGTTTGGAATTCGCCATTAAAAAGTTGTCAATCCTCATCTCTTCGTCTCCAATGTGCAAACATCGCATTCGTCGCCGACCAGCTTACTTCCGCCCGCCACAGCCCCGTTAGGCGTCGCACGCGATGTGGGCTATGCTTAATTCAAGTGAATTGGTCACTGGAGTGTTTTTGTCGCAGCCCGGGTGGAAGTTTAAGAGTGGCGTGTGGGATGAGGGGGAAGACAACTTTCATCTCTACTTTCGTTGCCACCAATGTCACTATCTCTCTACAGGCCTATAGACATAACAAGGTCACTGACGATGCGCATCGTTCACTAAATCTCGTAATGAATTCCACGTTCACGACGTCGTACAACATGAGAAAGCAAACCAGCCGTGCCATAATGCCCTCGTTTATATTATTATACCGGAGAACATGGGCTCAATTTGAAATCTAGGCCCAATCATATACAGTTACATATATATAATAGATATGATCCTGCCACATTAAACTTTATTACAAGCAATTACAAGCATATCCTTAAAATATTTTGTGTATAGTAGAATTACAACTATTAAGAAAGCGATATTGCTAGCCAGAAATATGGTTTTAGAAAATGCCTTTATATTATTTAAATTGATTGGGTACTGACGAAAGTCTTGGGTAAGTTCGATCATTTTGTCCAGTGTTTCGCAAATTCTTCGTTTCTTTTAATTTTTTGTATCTTAGCGACTCTTGAAATAAAAACGTTTTCGTGTTTTACTCGTACACTTCGGCAATTTTTTTTTTAAATGTACGTCTCGCGTGTGTTTGTTCGTGCATAAATGTGGATAATATCTTGAGACTCTACTATGGTTTTTTTTTGTCTTTGTAAATCTTTTTATAAAAGGTTTTGCTGAAACACAAGCTGAAACTCCAGAATGAAAACTTTTGTAGGACGATTTTTTTATGAAAAAGCTTTTGCGATTACTGGGAGTGAAGCTGGAGAATGCATGATCATCGATGCGTATCTTTCCTCCTGATACTAATTTTCAATAGGCCTACCTTTTATAAAACGTGAAGCCATTAGTGGGTCTTCCAGCTGCAGTAGGCCTTCCTCGACAAACTACAAACATCACTGGATCCCAGACGCAATGAGAACCATATACCTTAACGTGCATACAAATATATTGGAGCATGCGTATACATGCATAGGGTGGTCGACTGATAACCTCAAATTCATCGGCATAAACTCCTCATCCCCCCCCCCTCTCGCCCTCCCCAACCCGTCTCTTTAGATAAACCTCCATCTCATTATTGTTCGAGAAAATCTCGATAGCAAGAGCGTAAAAAACAGATTAGACCATGGACCTACTCATATATGTACCTGTATTCGATCTAGGGGGTTTGGGAAGTTGAGAAAGACAGACGAACGTCTTTACAGACAGCTCCCACTAGGCGAATGACGCTTTTACATTTCACCGTTCAAATCCGACAAGCCTGGCAATGTCTGAATAATGCGATTGAATGCCCCTAGAATTTTGTAACAGTGTTTTATAAAAGTCACTTCAGTAAAAACTTGGAAGTGTCGACCCAGCAAAATTGAACACAATCCTACGAATGATATCGAACTTTAAGAATCCAATCAAAACGATTGAATATTAAATGACGATATATTATTGATTCTGTGATAGAACACCTGCCGGCATCTCCGTCTCAAACCCTCCAGCATCTGTGTCCAGTGGGCAAATCAATTTGGGCCCGAACCCACATCCCTCTGATTCGGAGACAGGCGCTTTACCAGAATATGCTCACCATGTTGGGATTCATGAATTTCTCGAATGTCACTTGCTGTTGTAACGGTTCTGCCCGGTTCGATCGCTCTAATATCAGAACAATGGGGAACACGCCACCGCCACGCTATGAGCACCAAATAGAAAAGTTTAACGGTGCGTGAATGCATTCGATATCTCTGAAATGAAACGCCTAGTTCAATTTGCAAGCTATTCCTGATTTCATTTCCGTCATCTCTTCGACAACGGTGAACGGATTCTACTTAAGAAAGTTAGCTCACATACATGGGACGTCTACACGCGCATACACTGCGATTCGATTTCTTCTCCTCATGCTTCGAAAGTCATTTAAGATGGAGCGGAGTGTGGCTGCGGGGGACGTATAGGACATTAAGATTGTGATCACCTAGCGGTGAATCCTAATAATCGCGCGCATCTTCAACCAATATACAGTTGGAAAAGAATATTTTATCTGTTGAATTTATTTAATACATGTGACACATTTCAAGACACCTGC
This sequence comes from Mycogona germanica, assembly GCA_034698785.1. Taxonomy (NCBI): domain Eukaryota; kingdom Metazoa; phylum Arthropoda; class Diplopoda; order Chordeumatida; family Chordeumatidae; genus Mycogona; species Mycogona germanica. The sequence continues at coordinate 7,228 of JAQGBY010001554.1, read as the reverse complement.
CATCTCCTGAAATATCATTCGAGGAAATACAATTTCGGTCAGCAAGTTCGCAAACTCATCGTACAAAAACGGCCGTCGATCAATCACGCGCATCACCAGACATTTAAGGGCATGCCTTTTCAAGAGAAGGAGGCTGCGGCACACAAACGTTTCAGAAAGAGGATAGCTGGCATACTAGGGTGGCGGTGGGGTAAAGAAATACTTCAACCTATGTGCTGTACACCTTCCTTGTCTCGATCGATTCACCCCCAACCCTATATTTCCTGTGGCTTTTACCTTCACTCCTCCCATCACTTCGAATGCCTGTATATATAGAAGCGCCCCTCCGTACTGTAGCTCTACCTATAAACAACAAGGGTTCCAAACTTTTATCTCCGGAGGACCAGGAAAAAGCCCAAATTGTTCAGAAGAAAAAAAACGGAAAAGGGAAATTTAAAAGCTAAACCATTGTTTTTAAGACATAATATTCAAATCAATGTAAATGCGTTCAAATCAATGCAAATCAATAAGGTTGTCAAGCGCGAAGTTGCATCATATTGTGCTTCAAATACCGTCTCGTCTTGAGTAAAGCTTCAACGCTTGATATTTTCCAGACGTTAGATTTCGTATGTTTCATGTTGATTCAAGGAGCAACTCACCTTCTCGGTTCATAAAATTTCTACTATCCTGATTGGATCACAGTTACAACGTATCTTCGAATAATCTTATTAAGAATTCGGAAATGTACTTCTGGAAAATCTCCTCAAATTTTCTGTAACCATTCAATGTGTACTACTAATTAAGATTATTCTTTTTTCATCTCATTCATCGTTCAACAATACTCTGTATTTGGTACGCTTTGAAAACGTCTATTTCTAAATCAAATATCCAGGGAAGAGATCAAAATTGGTATGGGTCGTGACAACGCAAGGTATGCAATTCAAGTAATTACGAGCCCTTACGCAGTTCGGCATCTGTCTTGGTGTGCGACCAATAAAGTTAGAATTTTAGAGTACAAAAATAATCGCGTAAGTGTGAATGCCATCTGAACAACGATAATGTTAATAATGTTGCAAATATCCTAAAATAAATAATCCCGGTCACGGTTCTTGAAACGTAATGGTTTTACTGAATGGATTTGGGGGCATATGGGACAAACGATTTTCTATATTGCATCAAATGGGGTTGTAAATGCGGATGTCACCAACCGACAGTTGGCACACGCTGATCGCTGTCGCTGAAGTTTAGCCCGCAGTCCTTCTAGCAGTTAATGTTTATGAAGCTGAGCCTTCATCATCCACCGAGCACCATACATCCACACATACATACAGTATATACCGACAATCCATATAGATTAAGAAAAGCGTGCACCTCCCACCACCCCTTTCGCCACAATACCACTTTGCCCCCCTCCCCCATCACCACGCCTCCCTACCAGTTCAGTTCCACCTTTTTTTGGAATCCGTTTCCTCTACCGCGACCCGAACAAACGTAAAAGAAATGAAAAGGTGAACGCATCCATGCATGCGTCTACCCTATATAGCACAACGACCATACACAACTAGATAGGTCTCTCTAAACATTGCTTTCACGTTGAGTAGATACCCTCCCGAGACCCCAGGCAGAAAGTTCTGTGGACCTCCTCGTCCTTGGCTTCTAGTTGGTGCGAAACTATACGATGTTTTGCTCTAATTTTACACATTCACATCTAAGACTACTAAGAACATTAAGTGGTTATAAACTCTACTTAATTTTTGAAATTTTAGAAATGCTCATTGCTTAGTGAAAAGATTTTTTGTGGATTTTGATTTACGAAGCCACTACCAATTGATTCCAGAGCTGATCATAAATTTTCAACGATTCTTTGAATTTGATGAACTTTGTGAGGACTTAGTTACGCCTTTTCTTAAATTACATCACACGAAGCGCCCTATGTTTTACAATGGGTCAATTTTGAACTACTCGCGTTACATTAAGAGAAACTTCACGGCACTATAGGTTTCCCAACTGAATTGGACAAAGTCGGGATGCCACTATTTTCTTATGCTAAAAGCGCAGCATGGGGTTGTATTCGAGCTTCTTCTGTTAGCTAAACGTGTCCGACAGTTGAAATTTAGGTTTATTATAAACTTCTGGCATATATTGAGTGATCAGATTATTTTGGCAACTCAGTAACGGAACGAGCACTTGTCAGAGCTTGTTCTGAAAAGAGAGGAGATTTCGTGAAGCTAAATTTTCATAGCGAGAGGGTCACAGGAAGCTTTAGAGGCAGCCCTTCAACAGGCCTGGCCCGCCCACCACAATGCACCAACGAGCAAAAGCTCACCAAAAAAATAGCTCACAAATTATTTAAGAATTTAGCCGGGCTTTCTTCAAACCCAAAGTGCCATTTAAACATGTGGTTCCTCGTTTTGGTGGGTGGTGGGGGTACTTAAAATAAACTGACTCAATACCTTGCCATATATACAGTACATGTATATACACACACGTTCCAGTGGGGTTTCTCCTCCATGTATGCTCCTTGTATGGATTCGGTCTCCCCCATACTCTTCCCCCATTAGAGTCCATTATAGTCGAGCCCATCTATATAGCCTCTTTGGTCCGCTCGTTGGGACAATAACAATGGTCCATGGAAACCTTTTTATTCGCCCAGACGTTGAGGATAATCAAGGACCCCGGGGCGAATTGCTGGATGCGCCCTAATAGAGCAGAATGATGTGTACTACGTGAACAGCATTTGGCATATATCTGAAACGTGGCCTATGTACTTCATGGCTTCCCCAAACACAAAATGCAATAGATCTTCACATTTTGTTCTTGTTTATTGTGCAACTACTCGTATGTGAGTCGTTCCCGAACCATCTGCAGTCGGGTTATGCAGAACTTTGTAAATAAAATAGTAAGCTTCTGTAGTACGTCTTTTACAAGCGGTGATGGCCTACAAGTAATGATGCCGAAAATAGAGACATAAATGTAGTCAATATGAGGACTCGCGGAAATCGTATTTGCAGGGTAAGAATTAAATGAAGGTAACGATTCAATCTAAAAGACAGGAAATAAGAGTGGTAAGGAAGAACTTGTAACAGCATCTGGCATTTTCTTTTCGTGTTTTAAAATTTCTACTAATGTATTACTTGTCAATCGAACATAAAAAAATCTATGTTTAAGGAGTAAAAAAAACATGACTAACCATCAATAAGAGCCACTGTAAAAATATTGCTGTACGATATTGAACTAAAAGTTGTTCTGATTTCGATCCAAGAATTTTCGCTTAACGTAAGACGCAACTCAATTGTGACGTCTGCCGAGATTGATCGATGATGGTCATTGTTTTTCAGTTTGCGAAACACAACGTATGTGTGCGTATAAGTCAATCTGCATCTTATACACGAAACAGTAGATCCTCGCTAGCCACTCACTACATGTGCAATGTACGAGTAAGCATAGTAGATGTATAGATCGGAAGTAAACCTATGTGTGGCTCTGCTAGAATTATTTATCATTATTATTTCTATATTTCCGAGCAACGCAACAAAAAAAGTGAAAGGGCTCCCTGTGACGACTTCCAATATGTGATCGTTTTCTAAGTTCCGCGAAAGCGCCTAGCTGCGCATGTACAAAAAAATCACTTTCGAAATTGGGTTGCCGAGCGATACAAAATAAAAATTGTTCTTTGACGCGGGCGCATGAATCGGTCGAAGCCCCAACAATTCAGGGACGACCATAAATTTTACTAACCGAATAAATTGAAATCGAAATTGTAAATAAAAAAAAAAACGAAATCGTATGGTGTTACGCACTAGACGGATACAATACATTTATTCAACCCGAGTTGGATAAAATATATGGTATTGCCATTTTCAAATACTATTCCATATTTTTGTCTCAGTCAAATCTCCTTGTTGGTCATTGTCTATCCGGTAGCCAAAGTCTAGACCTACATGATTGAGACTTACTTTACTTGGTGCCTTGTTAAAACTAGTAAAGCGAAACGATGATACGAGGAGAGTAGCTATCTAGTTGTGTAGTAAAAATAAAAGAAGCTCTATTTTTAATAAATATAATATTTCATTTGAATTCAGTTACTAAAGAAACGCATGTCAACACAAAAATGGTTTAAAAATATATATAATTTATTGTTAATAATATTGTTTTACTTTAAAATCGCAATGCTTACTAGCAATAAATGAATTTCATATTTTGTTGAACATATATTTTGTTGTTATTTATTGCAGCTCGTCAATCCAATCCAATATCAAACTATATTAAGGTAACCCTTCACTTCTGGAAAATTGGTATTAATAATTTTTTCTTTACTTTTTACATTTCGAAATATTAAAGAATGAGACTTGTTGGAACAAGTTCCTCTTGGTTGACTGAGTGCTAGTGCAAAAGTAGCTGTAATCTACCTAGTCTATACTTGGAATGAAGGCGGGACAGCGTTCAAAACTAATCGATAAAATTATTTATCCGTATTCCAAACAAGAGGCAGTGCGGAGAAAACAACAGCTACTACAATACGAGTTTCACATACACAATTTTAAATTGCACAGATATGTATGACTTTTGCATGTAGACGTCAGAACGTTTGCTCAATACTCGAACCAGACGCCCCGCCCCCCCCCTTGAATTTCGAAACGAGTACCCCCTATTGCGTGTGGGGCGATTCGACAAAACGTTTTACTCTGACTGAGAAGCTCAGCATCCCCTATTGATTCTCGAGAAGCAGATATCCAACATTTCTTATTGATTCTTGGGACATTCGACTTTTCCAATAATGCTACAAAGGTTTGCGAATTTTCTATTGATTCTTTGGCAAGCTAAAATTCGTCTGAAAATGTAGATTCTTTGCAGCCGGGAGATTGTATGTGCGTACTAATACAGCGTAAAAGTCTTCATTTTAAGACGTTGTCTTATAAATCGGCCAACACTTAAAAAGGTCTTGGAAGCATCCCTCAGTCAACATTTAAGAGTCTTGTACGATCATACTTTTTCCATAAGATTGCATTAGCGATATAGAAAAATTAGTATTTTAAGCGAAAATCTTTAAAAGTTAATTCCGATTCACGTAAGATTTCTAAAATGCCTTAAAGTATGATTTCGATTAAAACAGTGCGCTTCGTCCGGAGCAGTAACAGATTATCGATAATCGGAGAACGATTGAAAGCATTTCAATTTCAAGCGCTCTCTGGCCCTGGCGCAGATGGTAGCGACAACTTTCATTTAGTGTAAACCCGCAGGACCCATAGCACAATCGTGTGTGATCTGCTTTACGTAATAGTCTGTGCTTAGTAGTGAACGAAATGATTTCTAAACCTCCGTAACTACCAAGACAAAACTAGCATAAAAAGTACATTGTGTACACGCACAGAGGAATAACTTGGATTAAATAGCAGAATAAAATAGGCCGGTCCTGTTTGCAAGTACATCTATACACTGAATACACAGCTCTCCTAGGCGGAAACAATGACCATTATTCATTTCCGTCGCAAATCCTCCATCCCTCGTCCACGTGCATCCGATTTCTCACTTCCCCAAAAGCGGCGGCTTTCAAAACCTCGAGTGCTCCAGATTTTTAACTTGGCCAGCTCGTCGTGCTGCGCGCGCACGCCCAATGTACGAGTACATGTAGGTGTAGGGTTCGCAATGCGCAGCGGATGAATTTATTAAAATAATTAGGTACTTTGTTGCACGGTATTCGCACACAATGCGCAATTTTCGTCGTCGTCTCTCCAAAGTCATTTGCATAACAATCAGCTGCCGGTGAATCTACTTTTCAGAGGTGGGACGGCGTCTACATCACCGGCGCGCGTACGACATAATGTGGCCAAGTTTAACAATCGACGGCTTATTTTCCCAGAAAACCACGATCCATGTTGCGGTTATAGCGTGTGTGCCTGTATACACGTTCTTACGCGGACTAGTTGAACGCCTAACACAGACACACACATCTATCCTGAGGGACCTACGCCTGAATCGGTAAATTGGCACCGGCTTTTAAACATGATACCAACTCATGCGGCTAAATGTGCACTGTACGGCGGCATGTTGAGATAGCCTTTCTAGGAACTGATAGCGCGTACCTAAAATTGAAATTATCCATTTTTTGATCGAACGGAAATTGTCCTAAAACGATTTAATATATTGAATATTGTAAGACATTTTTTTTTAATTTGGAATCAAATTAAACTTCCGAGTCAAGGGAAATTTGTGCAGTCAAATTATTCGTGATTGGCCTTTAGATTTGAATTTTTCATTAAAACTACATGGTTAGATTTTATTCTGAGCCAATCAAATCAATGAACAATCCAATAATTTGGTTGATTATTCTGTCTGTCATCTGTATTATTATTACATGGTACGACTTTGCAATCTTCCTCGTTCTGTCTTACCAAATACGGAATTATTTAGTTTACAAATCAATATGCAGGTGGAAACGACACGTTACATATGCAAATAGCAGATGAGATATCGAAAATGCAGCGTTGACAAGACGAGGGGATGAACTAGTTGAGAGCAACCGGACAAACGAGGGGAGGGCGAGAGCAGGCAGAGTTGATGATGGCGAGGAGATCAAGTGAACGCGCGCGACATGTCCAGCATTTTCGCCTGATTAAAGAAACCCCATCGCACGCATGTTCGGCCAGAGATCGTATCCGCTCCGCGCGTGTATATACATGTACATTATATATTGGATGGTTGTGTCGTGTGCGCCCGTGCAAAAGCCACCACGGATCCAATTAAAAGCGACCGACCACCGCCATCGATAAGATCAAGAGCGCACATTCGGACATCAACCTATCGGATTCCCGCCGCTTCCAACGGGTGAGGACGACCGCAAGATCGAATTCAATTGGCGCCCTCATTGGTACCCCCATTGCCTAGTTGCTGCACAAAAATGTCGTCTCGTTCCCCCCACGGCACGATGGAAATAAGAAACTTCATCTCATGTAGGTTATACTTTACGACGTTGGTCATGTAGGGGTGGCCAAGAACCGGTCTACAAATGGGTGAAAAAGCTTGTCTCTGAAATTCGGTTCAAGAAACAGAGTTTCAGTGCTGCTTTGAGTTTCCCTCAAATGTGTTGTATAATAGCATAACGGCACCTGTCATGGCAAAAGACGGAGAAAAAATGGCTGATGGTTTTCTACGAAACCCAAACTGTTCAGAATCACTGTAAAATCTTAAAGACTATTGAAAAAAATCAACTGAAATATTTTTTTTTTTTTTTTTTTTTTTTTTTTTTTAA